>CM018691.1:68936341-69071729 GCA_009363875.1 Mikania micrantha | reverse complement strand
GTAGATACATGTTTTGTCCCTAGTTCGGTATGTAAATGGCTATCATGTAATCATTCAAAGTATTAATGGAAATTGTCTTTATATCAATTCATCATGTTTATGTTTATTGATTATTGATTATTAATGTTTATCTAAGTGTTTGATTTGATTATTAAATGTTTGAGTATGAAAACTGCTCATTCGGCCGAATGACTCTAGAATGAAGTCATTCGGCGAATGAGAGTTGTATCGAATGTCTAAGTTCAGAATGAGTCATTCGCCGAATGACTCATTCGAATGACTGCTCATTCGAGCTTAGTCATTCGCCGAATGAGCTGCTTCGGCCACTCATTCGGCCGAATGACTACAGCTTATAAATAGAAGTTCAAATCATTTCAAACCTAACTTTCCAGAGCCCTCCTTCTTCCCTAGCACTCCAGTGTCAAAACCCTTGAAGATTTGAGCGGTTCTTGTGCTTCCAAGTTCGATTCTCAACCCGTGGTGTTCGATCGTTGCTTCCAAGTGTTCTTACAGCCTCGGATCACCACGGTTTCTGTTGGTTTCGTTTGGAAAACCCTGGAATAGGATTCCGCACTATCCCAGAGGTTGTCGAGTAGTTTTTCATTGGATTCGGATTGTTTCCGAGCTCCCGATCGGTCCAACAAAGTGGTATCAGAGCTTGGCTCTTGATTCTACTCGATTTCCATCCAAAACCATCAGATTTGAGTTACCCAAAACCCTGATTTTCGTAACTTCCAAAAACCCTAAGTTTCTTGCTTCCAAAGTCACTATTTCATTGAGATTTCAAGTGTTTTTTGTGTTCATTTGATCTAATTTCTTCCCATTGGTTAATCATCATGTCTTGAAGTTCTGTGCAAAATTTGGTGGCTAGATCTGGTCAAAATCGAAAGATATCGCGATTTTTGTTGTCAAAAACCCCAGATCGCCGAATGACTCTGGCGGCCGAATAAGATCACCGAGCCTCCCATTCGCCGAATAGCTCTCATCGCGAATACTCCTTCGACACTCTCATTCGGCGAATAGCTCCTTCGCCATTCACATTCGCCGAATAAGCCTCATTCTGATCCTCATTCGGCGAAACCTCATTCGATCTGCCATTCGCCGAATAGATCATTCGACTCTTCCATTCGCCGATTGTCATACTCAGCTTGTCATTCGCATTTCCACCCATTCGGCCCCCGACATTCGCCAGTTTGTCAGTCATTCGGCCTTTGCTTCTGAAAAATTTTCTAAGTGTTGAATTTCATTTCTTCTGATCAAATGGAGGATTTAGCACTCATGGCTAATCAAACCATCGTATTCAGACTCTCTTGTTGACAGAGAATGAGACAGGGAACTCAAACAAAGCTCCTAAGTTGTTGAATTTAGATGATTACCCTCACTGGAAATATAGATTTGAGATCCACATCAATGGGGTGGATACAAATCTGTGGATGATGATTGAAGGAGGTTATCTGCGGCCTCTGAATGAAGATGGAACTCCTATGCTAGTCACACGGATGACTGAGCCTCAGAGGAAGTTGTATGATTATGAGAAGAAAGCCTATGCTATTTTGTCACAGTCATTGCCACTGATATCTTCCATCAGTTTAGACAGTTTCCTTCGGCTAAGCTTCTGTGGGATGCATTGCAGCAAAGATATGAGGGTAATGATGCTTTGAAGAGCATTAAGTCTAAAGCTTTGAAAAAGGAATTCAACAGCTTTATGTATGTGGGAAATGAGTCCCTTGATGAGTTGATTGCAAGGTTTTATCATCTGTTGAGTGAGCTGTTCAACCACGAGGTCAAAACCACAACTCAAGAGAAGATTCAATGTTTGGCAGATGCACTACCTCCAAAATGGGAGTCCTTCTTGATGGTACTCAAGCAAAATCAGATGATGGCTCATATGGACATCAATGATTTCATTCAGAAGCTAAAAGAGCAGGAGATAGAGAACAAATGGAAGGCCAAAGGGTTGCACAAGTTCAAGATCCTTCTCTATACTACTCTCCACTCCAACAGTTGATAAGTCTACAACTCATGCTCCTCTGAAAACTGCCTTTGTGTCTAAAGCTTCTGAAGCCCCATCTGCAGCTCAGATGCACTTTAGCCCATCTTCTTCATCGAGCTCACAACAAGAGCATCATCAGCCTACTGCAAGTCTGAAGACAGAGAACTTTGATAAAGTCACAGTTGAGATTGCTAAAGAGCACATGGTCTTCTGTCAACATTGGTTAGTTCATATGATGGATTGGTTGCTGGTCAGATCGGCAATCCATATTTGACCAATGATGACTACTCTCAAATTGATCCTGATGATATGGAAAGAATTGACATCATGTGGGCATTGGCTAGTGCAGTCAGAAGAGCTAAGGAGTTTGTGAAGAGGACAGGAAAAGACATCAATCTAAACAAGGAGTCCAAGTTTGGATTTGATATGGCTTCTGTTACATGCTACAACTGTGGTGAGAAAGGACACTTTGCTAGACAATGCAAACAGCCAAAGAAAGCTGGAAACAAGAACCCATTTCAGCATCAGAAGTCTGCTCCCGCTAATTCTGAAAGGCGATTAGTTCCTATTGATTCTCCTACAACAGCTGGATCTTCATCTTCTGGTAGTAAAGCCTTGATGGTTCAACAAGATGAAGGGGTAAATTGGGACTTCAGATTCAATGCTGACAAGGATGATCAAGAAAAAGCATGTGTGGCAGAGATTCAGATTTCTGATGACATTGTTGAAGAAAGCTGTCAGGGAGATGTGTTGGTGACTGATGACAAAGCATCAAGTTCAGACTCAGAAAGTCTGACAGATTCTGACACTCAAGAATCTGATGGAGAAGCTGATGACTCTTCAACTCAATTTGCTTTGATGGCAAACTCTTCTGCTTCTACTGATTCTTCTGAGCAGGTATACACTGATTGTTCATCTTCTAAATCTGATTGTTTCAATTGTGTTGATCTTAGAAGCAAGGTCCTTGCTTACCAGAAGCACAACAGTGATCTTATGACCGATCTCGACCTGTGCATTGAAGCAAACAAAGTTTTAAAATCTAATGAAAAAGATTTTCAAAATAAAATTGATCTTTTAAATAGACAACTGCATGAGGCCGAGATCGCTGTTCTGAACAAGCAAGATGCTATTACTTCTTATCTCAATACATAAATGAGATTAAGAAGAAATTAGCATTAGTTGAGTGTGATTATGAGACTTTGGGACAGAAGCTCAAGAGCTATGAGAGCTCCTCTTATATCATTGAGCATATGATCAGTAGAGGTACTGATCAGGGGAAGGAGCAGGTTAATTATCAAAAATGTCCTCCACCAATCCTAAATGCCTTTGTCAACACTCCAAATGACAAAGATGTAAAGGATTTTCAAGTTACTACTCCGTTAGTAGTTGATCCAATTAGTCTGAGTGAAAATCAGAGTTCATCTCAGACTAAGGATTCAAGGGTGGATGGAATTGTGGAAGATTGGGTTTCTGATTCCGAGGATGAATCAGAGTATTCATCAAAGCAGAGTACTCCTCGGAATCAATTACTAGTGTCATGAAAGGTGACCCAATCTCCAAATCAAAGATTTACAAGGAACTCTGCTTTGTTAAAGCTTCTCAGGAGTCTGAAGCTAATTGTACTACCAAATCAGCTCAGTTTGGTAACAAAGGAAGGAAGGGTTTGGGTTTCGAGCAAGATTGTCAAAAATCAAATGTTTTTAAATCAACTAAAAAGTCATTTTCTGATTTAAAACACTTTCATAAAAAAGGTTTAAAGTCTGTTTTGAGTGTGGTGAACCAGGGCACATTGTGAGGTTTTGCCCTCAGTTGATCAGACCTAAGGTTGTCCCTTTCATAACCTTAAAGTCTGCTTTACCAAAAACCTAGCAAATCTGTGTCTAAATCTTTTCAGTCAAAATCTTCATTTCACACTCAGCCTAAGGGTTCAGACAAGGGTAAGGGAAAGTTGGAAACATTGGTGGTTCCAAATGAGATTAAAGTTAACCAATCAAAACAATCATCCATTTATCTGAAAACCTCTTTTGATAAAAATGCAATTTGGAAAGTTAAATCATCTGAGGTGTCTGTTCCACAAATTTCAGATAAACCTATTCCTAAGGGAAAATGGATCGATGTTTGGATCCGAGACTCAATGGGTCAACCCAAGACCGTAAAGGCTTGGGTTCCCAATGTAAACTGATAGTCTCTTTATTGTGCAGGTTGCCCCAAAAGCTGGAGTGAACAGCAATTGGATCGTTGATAGTGGGGCTTCCAGACACATGACTGGTGATATTTCGCTGCTCACCAATGTGAATGCAGTTCGAGGTGGCTATGTAGCCTTTGCTGGAGACAAGGGTGGTTTTATTACAGGAGAGGGAATTTGACAAATGGACAGTTTCGTTCGATAATGTCAGATATGTCAAACAGTTGGAAAACAACCTCCTGTCAGTCTCTCAGATTTGTGACAAAGAGTACAAGGTTCTGTTTGATGATTCAAAGTGTTATATTCTCAAGCAAGGTGTGCAGATACCTGAAGATTGGATTTTGATGTCTGCTCCAAGAAAACAAGACTTGTATGTTCTCAATATGGCCACAGCTTCAACTACATCCTCCACAGCTTCATGTTTTATGACAAAGGCAACTGAAAAAGATTCAATCCTTTGGCATAAGAGGATGGGCCATTTGAGTTTACGTAAGATGAATCATCTGGTACACAACAGTTTGGTTGAGGGAGTTAGCTTGAAAAATTTTAAGCTGTCTGATATCTGTGTTTCATGCAAGAAAGGAAAGCAGTCTAAGCAGTCTCATAAGCTGAAAAAGTATCATTCAATCAATGTTCCTCTTGAGCTTCTCCACATGGATTTGTTTGGTCCAGTAAATCGGAAGAGTATAGCTGGAGATCAATACTGCCTGGTTATCACTGATGAATACTCCAGATACTCTTGGGTCTTCTTTTTGAAGGAGAAATCAGAAACGTTTGATTGCATTCAAGTTTTGGTTACCAAACTTGAATCGCTCTATAAGCTCAAGATTCGTCAGTTTCGAACTGATAATGGAACCGAGTTCAAAATCACAATATGGAGAATTTTGTAATGCAAGAGGCATTGTACAACAGTTTAGTGCTCCATATGTTCCACAGATGAATGGGTTGCTGAACGCAAGAATAGGACATTGATTGAGGCTGCTAGAACTATGCTTGCTGATTCTTCTCTACCGGTTCAATTTTGGAATGAAGCTGTTGCCAATGCTTGTTACACATTGAACCGGGTTCTTATTGTGAAGAGACATGGGAACCAACTTGCAAACTGCTTCATAACCGAAAGCCAAATCTTAAGTATCTAGAACCATTTGGTGCTCCATGCACCATGCTTAAGAAATATGAGCAGGGCAAGTTCAATGAAAAGGTGGAAGAAGGGTACTTTCTTGGGTACAGCACTCCAAATAAGCGAGTTTACAACATTGCAACTCATAATGTGGAGGAGTGGTACCATGTGGATGTTCAGAAGTATACAATGCCCCCACCTGGAAAAGGGCCAGATTGGATGTTTGACTATTCCAGTCTTTTGACTCATTCAATATGCCCCCCATGTACTCAGATGAAGATGTAGCTGTTCAGATGTTGTATGATGTGCAGAATGCACCCGATGCTACTTTTCAACCTACATCTACATCTGGTCCCCTCTACACAGGTAAATGATGACAGCTCAGACACAGATGACAATCCCCCAGCTGCTCCTGAACCAGTTGTTGATAATCTTGTACCTGATCTTGAGGACTTGAATTTGAATAACTTAGATCCTGAGGTTGAGGTTCCTGCTCATCCTGTTGGAAGAATTAATCGAATTCATCCTCAAGACAACATTATAGGGAGTCCTTTAGATGGAGTAAAGACTCGAAGTCAGATTTCTTCAGGTGGTCTTGCAGACGTTCTTGATTTTGCAGATGTAAGCTTTTGTGCTCATTCCTGCTTTATATCTCAAGTGGAACCGCGTACCGTCACTGAAGCTCTCAAAGAAGAATCATGGGTAGACGCTATGCAAGAGGAACTGCTGCAGTTCAAGAAGTTAGGGGTCTGGCAACTAGTTGATAAACCCAAAGGTGCAAAAGTCATTGGCACTAGATGGGTTCTTCGTTGCAAAAAGGATGATCACGGGATAATCGTGAGAAACAAGGCTCGTCTGGTGGTTCAAGGATTCAGACAGATAGAGGGATTGGATTACAACGAGGTGTTTGCTCCGGTCGCTCGATTAGAAGCCATTCGTATCTTTCTGGCTTATGCATCCTTCAAAAGGTTCAAGGTTTATCAGATGGATGTAAAGAGCGCGTTCCTTCATGGAGTTATCAGTGAAACTGTGTATGTCAATCAACCTCCCGGATTTGAAGATCCACTGCATCGTGATAAAGTCTACAAGCTAGACAAAGCTTTGTATGGATTACATCAAGCCCCGAGAGCGTGGTACGAGACACTTTCCACTCACCTTCTGAACAACGGGTTCAGAAGAGGTGTCATTGACTGCACTTTATTCATCCGTGAGAAGGACAATGATTTACTCTTGGTACAAGTATATGTGGATGATATTATCTTTGGATCCACAAATGATAATCTGTGCAAGGAATTTGAGACTGTGATGAAAGAAAAATTTGAAATGAGTTCAATGGGAGAAATGAAGTTCTTCTTGGGTTTACAGGTGGATCAGTCTGAGGCAGGGATTTTTATTCATCAAACCAAATACGTTGGTGATATTCTGAGCCGGTTCAGTATGTCTGATGCGAAGCCTGCTGGTACCCCACTGGCGATTAATCACGGGATTACTCCAGATGAAAAGGGGGAGTTAATTGATGCCACTCTGTATCGGGGAATGATCGGCTCTCTCATGTATCTCACTGCCTCTCGGCCAGATATCATGTTTGCCACTTGCTTGTGCGCTCGTTATCAATCAAAACCAAGAGTATCTCACCTGATTGCTGTCAAAAGGATTATGCGTTATCTGAAGGGTACTCCGGAACTTGGCTTATGGTACCCTAATGATGATAACTTTGAACTTACTGCATACAGTGATTCAGATTATGGCGGATGCAAAAGAGATTTCAAGTCAACATCTGCGGGTTGTCAGTTCTTTGGAAACCGATTGGTCACCTGGCAGTGCAAGAAGCAGACGTCGGTGTCTACTTCAACCTGTGAAGCTGAATATATTGCTGCTGCAAGTTGCTGTTCTCAAATCATCTGGATTCAACAGCAACTCAGGGACTATGGGTTACATTTTTCTAACACTCCTATCTATGTTGATAACACTGCCGCCATAGCTGTCACTAAAAATCCAGTGCAGCATTCCAAAACCAAACACATCGACATAAAATATCACTTCATACGTGATTGTTTTGAGAAGAAATTAATCGATGTTGTTAAAATTCACACCGACCACCAGAAAGCCGATCTTTTCACAAAAGCTTTTGATAAACCCAGATTTTTATATCTGTTATCGGCTAATGGTGTTTTTCACAAGGATGAAGTTCAATCCTCATCTGAGTCTAACAAATGATCATCACTTTAATTAGATAGTTTTATTTATTTTTAGTATTTTCATTTTCTATAGTATAGTTGTCCTTTATTAACAAAAACACAAAAAGATTTTCTATTTTTAGGTTTTTAGGGGGAGATATAGAAACTTGAAAAACCAAAAACAATAGAAAATTTGAAAATCCAAAAACAATAGAAAAATGAAAAATGAAATAGTCCTGTTTAATGACATAACACATTGATTTCATTATGTCATAGAAGCAGAAATGAATGCATGAGCTAAAATCACAAGGAAATAATGATGGGATGTACTGATAGGCTGACTATACAAAATAAATAAACAATATATGAGAACTTAGAAAGTTTGATTTGTGGGATCCAATTTATTAAGGCTTTTGAGTGAGAAATGGTTTTTGACTCAAATCAAGCATACACCTGTCATCATGGAATCAAATGAGTTTTCATTCAAAGAAAAATAAAGGCAAGCTGGTATTAAGCTTGAGGAAAATCAAAAACAAGCTGGTATTAAGCTTGATAAAGAAAAATTAAAAACAAGCTGGTATTAAGCTTGAAGAAAACCTAACGCAAGCTGGTATTAAGCTTGAGAAAAACTTAAACAAATAAAAATAAAGTTCGATTCCATACATGTGCCATATTGCTGGGACGGACCTAGCTGAAGCCATCCATTTGGATAGAACAAGAAAAACACAAAAAGATAATAAATGATTGAATCTTATTGAATTCATGATGACTGGTATTAAGATATGCTGAAATGAATTTTGAACTAATTTTTATCTTAAATGATGAAATGAATTGGGGAACTCAATCAGAAAATATGAGTGATCATTTAGTTTGTTTAAGAGTTGAGTATTGTTCAGTTTAAATTTGGACAAATATATCAGTAATCGTGTCAATATGAAATTGTGATTGAAGTGAAGCATTCATTGAAGGTTATATGATGTGATCAGAGATTTGTGTTATCTTATTAATGGGCTTTTCACAAAAAATATGTGTTTACTTGTGTTTATTTGCTTTTAATTTGTGTTTGTACAGTTGTTTAGTTGTCTCAGAAAAATACAAAAAGATTTTCTATTTTCAATTTTGTTTTAGATGATCATTTGTAGATTCGGATGCCTGTCATATCTGAATCCTGAACCAACTAGACATATCTTCATAATTGTTTAAAGTCTGGTGCACAAAATGTCAAATCCTTGAAAGTTTGGATTTTGGAGATGCCCATGTCTCATTCGTACGAATGAGAGACAGAATGAATTCATTCGGCCGAATGAGAATGAGTCATTCGACCGAATAAGCTTCTCAGAATGAACTTCATTCGGCGAATGAAGAGTGTCGAATGTCTTTTTCGACATTCTCATTCGGCGAATGAACTTCATCGATTGACTCATTCGCCATATTCATTCGGCGAATGGAACATAATCTTTGTGACCTTTCGCTTAGCTCATTCGGCGAATGAGTGCACAGTATATAACTGTGTTTCGGCCGAATGAGGGTCATTCGACCATTTACTCTTTCGCGACATCAGAAGAAACCCCATTCGGCGAAACACACACTTAGTCATCCTTTTCGATTTCTTGTGACTGTGACAGATCTTGCCACTGATAATCTTATTGTTCTCATTCTCAGGTATATGGAGATCAAATTTCAGCCGATTCCATCCATGAAATCATCTCTAACAGATTCAAATTTAGGGTTTTAGGGTTTTTGATTTCGCCCAACGAATAATCTGTTAAGATGGACCTAAAACTCGAAATGTCATGAATTAAATATGCTAATCGGTCGTTTCTGAGTGCTGTATAACAAGTTTTTGGGATTGATTTGAGATTTTGGACAAAAGGGATTTTGAACTGTCATATTGCCGAATATCGTCATTCGGCGAATGACTCATTCGGCGAATGAGCCTCATTCGACGAGTGGATCATTCGGCGAATGACAAGTCATACTCAAGTCTCATTCGACGAATGAGAGTCATTCGACGAATGAGCCTCATTCGACAGATAACTCATTCGGCGAATGGACTCATTCGGCATATCAGAAGAAAGTTAATCTGATTTTTGTTAAATCTCATTGTTTAATTGATCATCTTGTACTGATATGTGTATTTCTTGTATTATGCAGCATGGCAGGATACAAATCAGTACCGAAGCATAACATCTGTGCCCATCTTGATATGACGACTCCGAACGCGAAGCATTATGCTGATATCATTACTTTCCTGAGGCGTTCCAGGATTTTCACTGCCATTTCGACCGTTCATGTGCCTTATTTATCACATCAGCAGGATTTCTGGACATCAGCTGATATTGACTGTGAGGCCGAGCCTACAGTCATTAGGGGCAAGGTCAGAGGTCATGACGTTGTAGTGTCAGCTGAGCACATACGGAGGGTGTGTGGTTTTCAGGACTCTCCGGATCATCCATTTCTTCTTGACAGATTTCTAGTACGTGGATGCTTCCTCAGATGCAAGTACGAGGGAGATATTGGAGCCGGGATTTTGAACAAAGCGTTCATGTCCCCGCAGTTCAAGTACTTGGCGCATGTACTTGTACACTGCCTTGGCTCCAGGAGAGGAGGTTTCGATGATATGCGCGAAACCATACAGTGCGCATTTGCTGCCCTTGTGCTCAACAAACCATTCAACTTCTCCGAGATGGTTTTTCTGCACATGAAGGAGAACGTGGGGCTGAAGGGTGACAAGAAGTTTTTGATGTACCCTCGATTCATACAGCAGATCATTGATGCACAGATTCCAGATCTCCCAAAGCTGAATGCTGACATTATCAGATTGGAGCACATGAATGACATAACTCTCAACAGAGTTTTGTCATACCGAGGGAAGGAGAGGAAGCCTACTACTCGATCATTATTTGGTCACCTCTCTCGACCTGACTACAGGGCTCCAGCTGGAAGGAGATGGAGACACGATGACTCCGATTCAGATGTGGAGGACATTGTGGTCCCAGTTGGTGATGATGACAGTGATGGTGATGAGGGAGATGGTGATGCAGGCCCGAGTGGTGCTGGTGTGGAGGTGAGCACTGTTGCTGTTGAGAGCACAGGTGCGGGTGAGATGCCATCAGTACACATAACCACTGCTGCTTCAGTGAGCATGGTTGATGTTACTGCTTCTGGTGTTGGAGCTGATGTTGCTGTGTCTACAGCTCAAGAGGAGGATGTGGATATCGAGTCACTGATGGACTTGGATTTCTTGTCTACTACTACTTCATCAGTGACTGCTCCTCTCGATGTCTCTATTCCACATTCCTCAAGTGGTGATGATGAGTCAGAGGACTCGAGTGAGGAAGAAGGTGTAGCAGGTGAAGGTGATGAAGATAGTTCTGATTCTGAGAAGACTCATGATGATGAGTTTGAGAAGGTGGATGAGGGTGGAAGAGTGGTGATGAGGAAGAGAAGGAGGACAAATGATGATTTGGAGGATATTACTGATACGATATTTACTCCGGAGTTTGACATTTCTCCCACTCCAAGGTCATCTGCTCCTACTTCCACAGCTACGATATCTTCTGCTGGTGCTCCCACCTCATCCAGAGCTGGAAGGGGAAAGAGAACCCGATTCTCTTTCCAAAGGAGGTCAGAACTGACTACAGCTGCTGCAACTACTGTCACATCAGTAGCAGCTGTGTCAGTTTCTTCACTGACAAGGACAAGGGCCATTCACACTCAGGCCATTACTGCCCCTCTGTCCACTCCTTTCATTCGAGAGCCTGTTTATGTTGCTGCTTCCTCTGGCCCCTCCACAGTTCGTGCTGATGTTCATATACCTGCTGTTTCAGTTGTAGATCAGCTTAGTACACTGAACAGTATGGTCTTGAGACTGATGGAGAGGAGCATGGAGCAAGAGAAGAAGAATAAAGAGCAGGAGTTGGTTATTGCTCAGCTCACGCAGAGGATTGAAGAGCAGGATACTCTGCTGCTTCAGGCTGCAGACCAGAGGGCCGATTTGAGGGCCAGGTCTGCACAACAGGAGGAGCAGCTCCTGAAATATATTGATGAGCACAACCAGTTGGCTCTGACAGCCTCTGGTTTCAGTGATCGGATCCTGCAGCTAGAGTCTGAGAATGCTCGTCTAGCTGGACTTGTCGAGGGTTCGAAGGAGAGTACTCCCAGACTGGAAGGAGCTGAGGATCGTTCCGATGATTCAGACAAAGAAGAAGATGAAGAAGAGTCTGATGAGGAACAGGTGGATTACGAAGATTCCGATAAAGACGATGAGTCTGATGATGATGATCATCATGATGATGAGGCCAAGGACGGATCTGGGAATGGGTCTTCTGGTTCATCAAGTACTGATGATGATGACGATGATGATCAGGCCCCTCCCTCATCAGAGATTCGATCCAAGAAGGCCAATGATAAGAAGAAAGCCTCTTCTCCACCTCCTCCTGCACAGACAGATGAACCCAAAGCTACTGAGGAAGTCCAAGCTGTGCCTCTGAGACGTCAACTCGATGAGACTCTTACTATGATCTTAGACGCTCAAGGCATTATACAGCACTCAGTGAGCTACGACAAGGAGGAGGGTGAAATCATACACTGCTTGTCAAAAGAGCAAATAGCCGAGATGTTCAGGTTGAATCCTGATGAGGTGGTCACTGAGGACACCTCTGTACCCAGTACTGCAGAGCCCGAACCAGAAATTTTTGATGATGTAGATGAAGTCATTTTGGAAGACATCACAGAAGAAGAGTATCCAAAGTATACATCGGCTGAAGCTGAGTTGCCTACATTCACTGAACCATTTGATCAGGAAACGGAGGATCTCTTGGTCAGATATCTTGAAGAGCAAGTAGAGGCTAGCAAGGCTGAAGCTGATGACTTAAAGAAAAGAAAGGAAGAATGGGCTGCGTACTGGGAGGTACTAAAGAAACAAAGCACTGAGAAGATGCCAGCAACGCACAAGAAAGTCTACAGAACCAAAGGATATAAGGCTGGAGGTCAGATACTCAGCTGGGCATACTTCCATGATCTTGGGTGCTACGCAGTAAAGAGGGAAAAGGGTATAGATTACTTCAAACACCCGCATGATTTCAAGACGCTGCCTGGATTCGAGGTCAATCAACTAGCACGTCTGAACTTGCTATACTGTGAAGACTCCGGGATGTCTGCTTGGTTCTCTCGACAAATCAAGTATGAATACCGGAAGAGATGGGTGAATTTTCAGCCGCAGCAGCCAGAGAGGTACTATCTACCAGAGATTGACGGAGATACCCGGAAGCATAAAGTAATCCTGAAGTGCTTCCCCCTAAAGTCATGAAGAAGATTCCTTTACGGAAGATGCGTCAAGACTTTATGGAGGGCTTCCGATGGTGGTACTATGATGGGAGAACCGGTGAGGCTGTGATCGTGCTGTGCAAAGATAAGAAATGGGAAACTGTCAGAGTTTTTGATCCCATGTGGCTGACCAATCTTTCATTGAATGATGTTAAAGCTTTCTATCGACATCAGATTTTCTTCGACGTACAGGATATGGAGCAGGCTCTTCAGTATATGAGAGTTATTCGTCTCTGTATCTGCTTAAAGATTCATGCTGGTGCTGATTGGAAAGCTATCTCAGACAAGATTGCAAAGAAAGACATTCCAAAGAGTTGAACTAGGTCCAAGGGGGAGTATGTAGATACATGTTTTGTCCCTAGTTCGGTTATGTAAATGGCTATTATGTAATCATTCAAAGTATTAATGGAAATTGTCTTTATATCAAATTCATCATGTTTATGTTTATTGATTATTGATTATTAATGTTTATCTAAGTGTTTGATTTGATTATTAAATGTTTGAGTATGAAAACTGCTCATTCGGCCGAATGACTCTAGAATGAAGTCATTCGGCGAATGAGAATTGTATCGAATGTCTAAGTTCAGAATGAGTCATTCGCCGAATGACTCATTCGAATGACTGCTCATTCGAGCTTAGTCATTCGCCGAATGAGCTGCTTCGGCCACTCATTCGGCCGAATGACTACAGCTTATAAATAGAAGTTCAAATCATTTCAAACCTAACTTTCCAGAGCCCTCCTTCTTCCCTAGCACTCCAGTGTCAAAACCCTTGAAGATTTGAGCGGTTCTTGTGCTTCCAAGTTCGATTCTCAACCCGTGGTGTTCGATCGTTGCTTCCAAGTTGTTCTTACAGCCTCGGATCACCACGGTTTCTGTTGGTTTCGTTTGGAAAACCCTGGAATAGGATTCCGCACTATCCCAGAGGTTGTCGAGTAGTTTTTCATTGGATTCGGATTGTTTCCGAGCTCCCGATCGATCCAACAGATTATGATTCTGAGCTTCCATCGTAAATGATAGGCAATTGACTTGAAAAATAATCAACTGTGATCAGTAAACTGAACCGAGAACACCACATTGAGCCGAAAACCCAATTAGTCACAGAAAACTCTTGTTTCAGTCTAAAATACTCCTTTCAGCCGAGAACACAACTTTCAACCGAGAACCAATAACTTCACCGAAAACTCTGAGTTGGCCGTGAAACCCCTTCAATCGAAAAGCCTTTTCGATAGATAGTGTTGCTATCGAAAATATTTATTCTGTTGACCGAATCTTCAGTAATTTTCCTTGATTTTCTCCAACCAATTAATTCAACCCACAATTTTCGGAAATTTGAATCAAATCAAATTTTCACAATTATCTTCTTTCTGTAAATAATCTGTACGAACCTTCCAAGAACCCCAAGAACACCGATGTGTTTTCTTCAACATCAATCCTTGAATCCTTCGACAATAAAATTTTTCTTGATATTTGATATCGAAAGAGCCTCGAAATAGTTCGAATGGCTCTGATACCAATTGTAAGTCCCTAACACTTGAATCTTTAACAAATCGATATCGAATCAAACTAATTATAGTGCGGAAAACAATAATCAGTTTATCAAGAAACACAAGCAAAACATTCAGAAAACTTGCATACGAGATTATATTTATCAATAACTACTCGTCTGATACAAGCACGATGAAGAACAACTGAGAATATAAGATGAAAGAAGAACTCTCTAACAGATATTGAATGAAAGCGTAACCCTAATTGTGAAACAAAATATATATATATATACTAGTTGGAGACCCGCGCGATGTGGCGGCGACGACCTAATTCTAAATCGCTAATTGTAGCACCTTACTTTTAAAAACTTACTACGCAAGCAATTATGATCCTAGATTTAAAAAAAAAAAGTCGGCATAACTCTTTCTAAAAAGTAACTTCCTTAAGAAACATAAACCTACTCAAATTCATTTTTAAAGATGATGATTATCTGACGTCGAAAAAGTGTACATATATCCGATATTATAAGTAAAATCAACCCCATAACATTATTGCGAAACCCATTTCACCCGGAAGCTTTTCGCATAGCCACTTGTTTCTTTTGCCCATTTTCACACGTTTTCCATCTTCTTTTCATATCCTGGAATCATAATCATAATAAACTTGTTTCAAACAAGTTGTAATATTAACAAAAAAAAAAGATTTTTAAAAAATGAGTTGTATTTCCTTACAAAATTGGTGATCTAGCGAGAGATTTCAACTTATTAGATTGAAATGGTGAACCTGCAGGACAAAGAGTTCAGATAAGGCACTACATAAATCAAACCTAAATGAGTTAAACATCGTTGTTTGCTGTTGTTCATCAACTAAAATAGCATCCTAACAATTTGTTTGATATTATATAAGTAAACAGTAAACTATTTATAGGAAAATAATGGTATGTGGATTTCCTACCTAGATTATTCAAATGAGCGTAGGCAAAACCAAGGGAGAAGATACAAAGTTTCTTACCTCAATGGTCATGGTAATCGAGGAAAACACATCAGCTAGGTTGAAAGTGAAAGGAGTGACTGAAAACACCCAATGATCATTCGGTGCACATAATGACTTTAAAGGATATGCATAACAAAAACATCCAACCTACATCCCATAACACATATGATTATATGAACCATCATAAAGTACCCTTAAAAAATCTTTAGAAACAAAAGAAAAAAATTCTACAATACTGGTTAAAATTAGCAATAATGCAAAACGACGTAGTTTTAAGGTGGTTGAATCTTCTTTTGTAGCTTGCACCTCAATCAATGATTCTTTTCAGCCTGAAAAAAGGCACAAAATACTGTTGTGTTGGTTTTAAACATAATCACAGTCTATGTTCACGTGGCTAAAAATATCAGTTTAATTGAGTATATAACTAACTACAAACTCAACACTAAAATAAAAACTACTGAAAATGAATAACATCAATAGTCTCATACTCCCATCCAGAAATGACGAAGGCATGACCAGGGATTGTGCTTCGGTTGAATATGGGCATCGTATGATTATGCATACTTGGTTTAAAAATTTGCAGGTGTTAGGTGGTTCTATTCTCGTGCCAATCGAGTGCCACAAAGGGTTAACAAAAAATATATTATACAACTTCATTAAAGGAAATAATGCAAATTAAAAAAAATATATAAAAGAGAAGGCATATCACTAATTTTTTAAAGTAGGATCATAAAACCTTGAGGGAAACCAAACCCATTATGAATTGTTGGAAAATAGAAATAAAGACACTTATAATCCTTATATTTAGAGTAAGAAAGTCCTATTTTGGGAATAATAAGAGTCAAAATCGTTGCAATCGAGTCTGCAAACAATTTTTTACCGAAAAACATGGAGACCCATTGCTTGAAATGCTAGTGCCATCATCTCTTGATTATGTCAGAAGTTGATCAAAAAACAAACCTTTTCATCAAAACCTTACCAGATCAATGCACCATATGAGCCATAAACCAAAACCAAAACCAAAAGTTTAAAATTGAGCCATACACCATATGGGAAGGATGAAAAAAATGGTAATATATTGAAAATCAAAAAACAAACCTTTTCCTCAAAACCTTACCAGATCAATACACTATATGAGCCATAAACCAAAACCAAAACCAAAAGTTTAAAATTGAGAAAAAAATTGAGCCGTAAACCATAAGGTAACCATATACTATAAGTAAGGTTTAGTTAGTTATGGTTTGATACCTGACTTTTCATTACGCTCGAAAACAGCAAGATCCACAACAGTAAGCCAGCCCTTGCGTAACCAGTGGCTACATTGTTCTATCATGTGAGACTTGCTACTAACATTTTCACAAGAAACACTCACAAACTTCTTAATACCGACCTGCATCAAAAGTGGACTTATGGTGTTTTTAGTATTTCAAGTACAGATCGATGTTAGCCTCAAATAAGTTCAATTTTTTTCGTGACAAAAACATATAAAAAACAAACAAAACCCATAATACAAATCTAATATAAACTGTGCAGAAATAGAATGTGTCATGCAAAAATCATAAAAGCTACGTAGAGAACCTATGCAACACTATAAACCATCATGCAAAGAAAACATCAAATAACACAAAACTGCCTCATAACACGCAGACTCTTTCAACTAATGATATGTCAACATGTAGTGTTTCTTCTTAAATAAACGAAATAAATAAAATTGTCATGAACACAATTGCTAATGTGTTGTTGTGCAAAAAAAATTATAACTAAAAATGTAAACATATTTCAAGTGAGATGACGATTAACACCCATCTTTGCTAAGACCAGAAACCCTAGATCAAAGGGGCAAAAATTGGCAACTGCAATGTTAAGACACTACACAATCCTTGTCTGCACTTTGTTACCTGATGGTATTGAATGAAGCACCTAATCATAAGAAAAAAAACACAGAAATAAATTAACATTAAACATTTAAACCTTGATAATCTATTCATAAATTGAAATGGGTTCAACCTGAAGGGAAATATCTCCTGATGCTGATCCATAATAAAACCAAGGGAAGTCTACCACTTTGTCCTTAGATTATATAAAACAGAGGCAACCAAATTAATGAGCTATTTAAACAAACAACTCAAAAAACTAATTCATCCAATCATCAACACTCGTTAATTTCCATAAACCAAATAAAAACACAGATTAATGGTACCTCTAGACCTGCAAAATCAAAACGATTTGAGACAAATGCTTCACTAATCCGCAGATTCACCAAATGATAACTAATATGAAGAATCCTTCTGCTCTCAGATCCTATTTGTTTAGCTTCCTCATCCACCTTATTTAAGCAAAGTTCAAATAGAAAAAAAAAAAAACAAAAAGAACTTCTGTAAGAAAATTAGAGAAATAGATTAATCGATGCGTAGACTTTAGAACAAAATTAAAGATAAACTAATAATTAATTTCATGTCAAGAGACATGAGAGTTTATAAAATTACAATGAATCTCTTACCGAAAAAAAAGCTACACAACCACTCATTCTCAATCTGCACTTAGCCCTTGTACCCCATGCCTTAACCAGTAGTGTGTCATTTTCGTTGATACATCATAAGATATCCAGACATTCCACCACTGGTGTAACTTGTGCCGAAAAGACGATTTAAACCCCAAGACCCTTACCTTGTCTGCAAGCAACGAAAACACAAATTCACCACAACCAATACTACGGGTGGTGGTGTTTTCTGTCAAGAGGAGACCGCGACCAGGGTTGAAACCCTAGTACCGCCACAGCCATCATCGTCGAACCCACAACAACTGCGTGTTAGGTTTCCAAAAAAGAAAAAGCCCTATTCACTTGATTTTAGGGCGAATCGCGAGAGAGAGAGACGGCTTCGAGATTATGAGTGACGAAGAGAGCGAATGTAAAGCTTCATTGGATTAGGGTTTCTTTATGCGTTTGAATTTGAGGTGTTTGAATCTGAGGAATGTAAAGCTTCAATGCATTCTCAAATCCCACTAACATTTTAACAGATTAGGCAGCAAGAATCAATAGGGATAGATGATAGATCAAAAGATTACCTGTTTGAGAGATTTGAAGCCAATAATGGCATAGCTTTTTCTGGGAGAAAGAAAGTAAAAACCAGAGTTTCAATCTGAAATTAAGAATGAATGTAACACGGTTGTGAATTGAAGCTGAAATTGGTTGTACCACAAGCTTTTGAACTTGTATTTTTCTTAAATTTAAGATCTTGATTTTTATCTCACCAATATTCATTATATAATAGTAAAGATATATAAAGCCAGCAAAACTATGACCGAAAACCCACAATTGTACATCACACCGAAAATCCATTGATCCATCTATCAGCTTCAACGAAAACGTCCAGATCCACCGAAAACAAAATATTCACCGAAAACCCATTGATATCATCAAAACAAACATTATGTTATCATAATCCTCATATACTTAGACCTTACATGAACCTTTCAACAACTAGACATTATGTACTACATGTTCTATTATATGCCATATCTTGTTACCATAGAGGAAGCCTTAGTTTATAAAAAGTACATGACATTCATAGTTCGGTATACCATAGAGGAATGACTTAGAATATAAGTATCATATGTATTCCATAGTTTAGGTATACCATAGAGAAACACCTTAGAAAATTATAAGGATTATAACATATGTTATTCTTTAGTTTAAGAATAACTTAGAAATTATCTAAGTTAATTCTCATATCATATTCACGAACACGCAAAAACTCTTTCTATGTTAGGAATTCAAATCATTAGGCTAAGTGCCTAATCAAATCATCTAAGTTAATTCAATACATATATGTTTATATGTATTCAAATTGACTTTATAATCTCGTTAGAATTCAGTTTGTAAGTGGACATGTAGTAACTGGAAGAGTGAAATACCGGTAGTTGGGATTCATGTCTAGGAAAGATATTCGTATAAATGTTCGATGTACTGTGGGGCCAGTCTATCTTTCCTGAGGACTTCTAATGAGAGTATCTTCACTTACAAGCCAAAGCATGTCACACCAAATACTTTACAAACTATATAATTCTAATATGTCAAAGGTGTTCAATTTTGAATACCATTCCTTATCATTTTAAACAAATCCAAATGATTTATTATGTGTGATTTTATTCAATACATTTCATGACATTTTTATCTAAGAATAGTAATGTTATTACTATATCTATGGTGTTAACAATATCACAATTTCAACATACTTCATAGATATTCCAATTCCAAATTCCTATCTAAAACCTAACACATACGCACTATTTCAAGGTTATTAAAAACAAAATCCAAAACTCTAATCATCAGTCTTTAATGTCTATCTTAATCCTAAGTTATATAATCTTACAAGATCAAATCTTATATACTATATGGCTCTCAAAGGTGATTTTTCAAAGTTCCGTTAGAATGAAGTTTGTTAAGATGAACATGTACTAACTGGAAGGGTGAATATCAATAGTTGAGATTCATATCTATGAAAACGTTTCATAATCCTTGACGGGGGACGAGTCTAGCTTTCCTGGGGATTCTTAGGAGAGTATTTTACCTACAGGCCAAAGCATAATTTCATTTTGTAGGTGCGTGTCTAGGATCTGAATAATCTGGCATGACATTAATACTAAGTGTGGAATCCATAGAATTATGTTTGAGCAATAATCAAAACAAGTAGAAAAAGAACAAATCAATGAATCAAAGTCAATCCTCTTGTATTAATATATGGAATGAAGTACGTACAATTAGAGAGAACATACAAAGTTAGTAATCAGAATTATGAACAAGTTTGATACAATTAATATCGAAATTAGCCTATTTATAGACCTGCCATCGATACTATTGGTATCGATGGCTGACTAGTTCTATTAGTATCGATGAAAGCACACTTAGTCAATTTTACAATATTCAAAACTAAACAAAATACAAAGTAAACAAAATAACTAAACTAAACAATTACAAAATCAATAATCACAAAGATCTTCACTTCAACTTAGCTACAATCTTCAGTCTTTAATTAAACAACTGAAGCTGATGCTATCCTGGTACTAACATACTCCCCCTTAGAAACAACTCAGTGTTGGTCTTCATTCTTTCCACTGAGAAGATAGATGACTACCAGCACAAATCTTGTACTTGATACAACCATCTAAAACCTTCTTGAACTACATGCTTCGTCTTTGTGATCATTATGATATTGAATCTTTTTTATTTGCAACTTCTTCTAGTCATCTTTTGAATGATTTATCTGATGGATAGGATCAAAAAATCTGCACAACTCCATCTTATTTTTATATTGAAAGACAGGTTCAGATGTATAACCATCTAGATACCATAAGTGGAGGTTGTTCATAATAGCCAAGTTAAACTTTAACAAAGGAATTCTCTTCAAAGACTTAACTGGCTTGAATTCGTAACGTACCTTCCACTTTCTGGTAATCCAACAATTGGAATTTTCTTCAATATCTGTGGTTTTAATAATTCAAAATTCATATTACGAACCTCTTTTCTTATTATCTTCTGAATCAAACTTGCCATATAATCATCGGCATGATTTATTAACTGAATCTCAGCTAATAACCTGATTTCAGACAAAAGGAACTGATGAAAGCTCTTTATTTATTTCTTCAAATATTGTACTCCATCAAGTCTTTTTATTACTAAGATATTGTTTTCAATCTCAAATTTCCGAGACAAAATTTTACCAACACATTCGGTTTTGTTTTTGAATTGTTTCTTCAAAACTGGACTTTGAGGATCATTAGCAAGATCATCTTTGGCAAGTTGAATGACCTCTGCAGTTGTCAGAGATTTATATGCATCTTCATTTATCGTCTCTGCTTTGTTGATTTGATGAAATCGATCTGGATCGTATCAAGAGGCTCTATGAACAATCAAACACATGCGGAATCTATGTTTGATCTATAAGAATCAAAGAAGAACAAGCATTTCCATAAACATCTCCATTCAGTTAATCAATAACAATTGATTACAGCTCTCACATAGAGAATTTCTCACACAGAGAAAACACACACAGGTTTTTGAAGTTCTTCAACAGTTTTCCATAGTTATGAAAAAATCAGACAAACCTTCTATATATACACAAACCGATTTCCTAGCCGAACCCTTAGGTTCGCCAGCCGAACCTTAAGGTTCGCTGGGCGAACCTAGGCTGCCAAACCTAATAGGTTCGCCGAACCTTTCCAAGATTATAGGTTTGCCAAACCTATCAAGATGATAGGTTCGCCGAACCTGCTAAGGTTCGTGGGCCAGACGAACCTAAGCCAAACCTTTAAAAAACTTTCTATAATTTACAAGTTTGAATAGCAACCTATTACAAATATGTACTAACAAACTCCCCATTAATAGTTGCTATCAAAATCTTCAGTCTTTGGCTTCAGTCTTTGTCTTCAACCCCACTAGGTTCTCCACACACATTATCAACAGCTCGTATTACAACAGATCTTGGAATCTTGGCTAACCTTTCAGATTCCAGCTTAGCATCCATGTCATCAATTTCTTCCTGTACCTTCATCAGCTCAACATACAAATAGTTCACATCTTCCCAATTGCATCCTGAATGTATACCCAGAGTGTAACACATTCGCGCAATGGTCTGAAACTGAACTGCCATACCCTTGTAGCTTATTCCAACATCATGATAACCTTCAGCTGCAAAAATCTCAACCATGTTAAGCAAATCAATGTCATCCTTCGAGCGGTTAACAATCCAAACAGGATCCAGCATTCTGATAACCCTCAATTGGTCTTCTTGTTTCAACAAAATCACTGCTTCAGCCTTTCTTCTCATCATAGAACCAGAACTTGAAATATGGATTCCAATTTTGTTCTACCTTCCTCAACCTTGATCTTTTGAACACTTTAGGCTTTGGATATCCATGAAACTTGTCTGTTGCTTGAGGAGACAACAAACTCCACCCAGATCTAGCCTCTTTCTTCAATAACTTCTCAAAAGTTTCATTGTGTTTTGTCTGAATAGGCTTGATCATCTTCAATCTAGACATCTCCATACACTCAAAAGATGGCAAAGACATTAGATCTAATGCCTTTCCAAAGTACTGACATCCATCAATCCGCTTCACCACATAACATCCTTTATTAGTGATACTTCCTAGAATATTGTAAAAGTAACCATAACTAACAATTCTTCCAATCATCTTCGATTTAGATCCAATATGGAATCTTGTGAATTGTTTAGTTTGGTTGTCTTGAACTTGATCGTCTATTACTTCAATCATTTGTTTGAATATATACAAGTGATGAACAATGTACTTCAATTCATCTTGATTCTCTTTCCATAGATCCATGTTAGTCTTTTCTTTAACTTGAGCCAATGAAGTTCTTGACACACCTCCAAGATCAAAAATCTTCTTTAAAGTATTCAGAATGTACAAGTTTTCATCAACTGGATCATCATGCTCAAAATCAAAGAACTCTATATCATCATCTTGCTCAAAGTCAAACACTTGATCAGAATCCACTTTAAACATCTCATAAAAATCATTTCTTGAATATCCACCAGCAATCTCTCCTTCTTCCAAGTCATTATCTTTAGATCTTTCAACAATCAATCTCTGTAAATCAATATCAGAATGCTGTTTAAACAATTCAAGAAAAGTAGGCAGAGAATAATCAACAATCTCCTTTGGTTCCATTTCAGTTAAGTCTTCAAAATCATCATCATTACAATCATTAGCCTATCATAAGAAATAGCAATAACAAGAGTAGCATCCAAAGTAATCTTTGACGGATCATAAACAACGATAGCTCTAGTCATAGAATTTAAACCACCATTTCCACTAACACCACCCATATCACCCTCATCTTCTTCATCTTCATCATGAGCATCCAAACCTGGATGTTCATCAATATCAGAATCACCATAGTCCACCTTCTCATCTTCTTCTTTCTCTTCTTCCTCATCCAAATTCACAAACACCATCTCTGCACCAGAAGCTTCAGCCTGAGAATCTTTGACTTGCATATCATCAATCTTTTGTCTCAAATCTCTATTCCCATTCTGCAGTTCAGCAATATCAACATTCTGAATATCAATCATAGACTCCAACGAAGCAATTCTTTCATTCATCATCATCTTCTCAGCTACATCTTCTTCCCTCTATTTCATTAATTGAGCAATTTGGCTTTTCATCTCATCTAATTCACTTGTTCCTGACGAAGATGGTTGATCAGCTTTGACTTTCTCCTTTTCCATCTTGTATTGATCAAACTCCTTTGACAACATAGAAATTCTTTTTCTAAGTTCGGTGTCATCATAATCCACAGTAAAATTTAGATCCAAATCATCTAAATTTCCAAACAAAGAATCATCTCTAGAAGTAGAAGCTTGATGAAATGAAGTTTCCGAAAAGATGTTGTCACTGTAGTAGAATCCAAGAATGAAGGAACAAATGAAGCTATGTTCACATACTCATGAACAACACCTCCTTGAATTGTAGCAGAAACTGGTGTAGATGTAACAACTGGAACAGATTGAGAAGAAACTGCAGGAGTAACAACAGATGAGGATATAATGATCCTAGGAGCTTTAGATTTCTTCTTTGTTGTTGGACCTTTGGCCATCCTTTTCTTCATCTTTGGCCTTGATGACTCAGGCTCTTCAGCAACAAAACTAGGATCATCTTTTTCTTCTCTTGTTTCCTCTGTTTGTTCTAGAGCAGCTCTCTTCTTCAATCTCCTGATCATATTGTTTCCAACTTGAACAGTCTCAAACTCAGACTTAGTATCAGTAGACTCTACACCTTCATCTTCACCTTCAACATTCTCAGCATCAACATGAATGGAAGAAGTATCTTCTTGTTGTCTTTGTTCTTCATGTTGATCTGGAAAGATAATTAGCCCTGGCACAATGACAAACTAAGTCCTTTGTCAATACAACATCACCACTTTTCTGATACACCCTGACCTGAACAAGACTTGAGTCAGTCATATGCTTGAGCTTGAGTAAATCAGAAGCATCTCTAGGTAGCATCTGCTCAGGAAACGTCTCATCAATTAGCATCTGTACAAATCTGGGATACATATAAAATCGATCTTTAGCTTTGGTGATATTATCATACATGCATCTGAATATCATAGCAGAGAAATTGAACGGTTTGTTCAAGATCAATGCCACCATAGCTGATCGCATCAAATCCCTAAGCTCATCAAATGTCCCCTTCCTCATGCTCAGACAGTGTAACAGTACATGAGCAAGCAGCTTATACTGTAGAGGAAGCTTTCCTTTCTTGATAGATGTAATATTGTAGACCCCTAAGTATCTAATCCTCATGAAGCAGCCTTTAATGCACCTCTCTGGTATAAGTGTCATACCAGCAGGTTCTCCCCCAAACTGTAACACCCGTCTGATATCAGCTTCAGTAACACGAATTGCTTGTCCAAACACATTCGCCTCTATCACATACTCCTCATCAACACTGATCAATCTGGCAGACTCCCAGAAGCTCTGTATATGTGATATGTAAATCTGGCACAAATTGGAGATAGCATGATATATCCTAGACCGTCTCAGAAACTCGATCATCGGTCTGAAATCTTTCCCATTGCTGGTAGTAGGATCTAGATAAGCACATAAGTTGTGCTTGTCTCCGAAAGTAAGATTCGCCATTTCTACAATCAGAAAAAAAAAGATTAAAACAAAATTTATAAAGAATTAAAAAAAACAAAAAAAAAATTCTAAGTGTTGAACCCAGCGAACCTTCCCCTGAGACGAACCTAAGTCTAGACGAACCTGTTGTTTAGACAAACCTATTCAATTGAACGAACCTACTGATGAACGAACCTTGAATGAACGAACCTTCAATGAACTAACCTTCATAACAAACGAACCTGTTGGTCAAACGAACCTTGACCAACAAAGGTTCGGCTCTGATGAAATTCATAGGTTCGTCACGAACCTTCAAGATTCTGGCAAACCTTAGTTCATCCAGCGAACCTAATCTATTTCAAAATCAAATTTTCAAATCTTCGAATTAGATGAAAAAATTTACATCCCAAGATTCGTAACACCACGATGAACAACTTTAATGAAGACATTTTTTTCAGAAACTAAGTTTTAATAGGTTTAGACTCAACAAAACAGGTTCGACTTAAATAAACCTAAAACCAGTCATATCTCCTAATTCAGCCGGTCAAATTTCAATATTTATACCTAAAAATGATCACAATACAAATACGCGTTTAATAAAATCAGTCAAAAGGCTTCGGAGGTCTTCAATCAAAAATCGAAAAATTCGAAAGTGACGAACGTTTCACACGAACCTGATATTTATATGTGAACCTATTTGACAAACCTTTTTCACGAACCTTTGACCAACAAGTTGACCGAACCTGTCAACGAACCTTCTCAGACGAACCTGTTCAAAACCTTTTGAACGAACCTTTTGGACAAACCTATCCAACGAACCTCTTCACAAACCTTTTCAGGCGAACCTTTTGAAAAAACCAATTTTATTTAAAATTTCAAAACAAATTCATGTTTTAATGTTTCAAAGGCAAACAAATAATCAAAAATTATTGATTTAACATTAGATAAAAACAAAAATCTTTTTGTAATTTTTCAAATTTTTAGAACAACTAAACTACAAATTTAACAAATCTAACTAAAATAACAAAATAATCACATCTTTTTGTTTGAGAAAGATCCAGACATAAGATCATATTGTATTACAATTATCAACACATCAGATTGAATTAATAAATGTATTTATTAGCAAATTACAATTCAAAGATGATTGTCAGTATACATATCCTCTTTAAATTTAATTACTTAGTTAAGATGTCAATTAAAAACAAAAAGATCAAATACCTTATAATATCCATTTACTTAAACACATCCCCGGTTTGTGAATAACTAATCAAACACAAATGTTCTTGAAACAATACATTTCAATTTTAACTAGCTTGATCATGTAAAAACAAATCAGAATTTCTTTTTGAAGATAATAAAGTAGAAAACAATTTGAATTTGTTCAAAATCTTGGAATCAAGGTTGATACTTACGTATACTCAGATGATCTAGAAAATGAACGAAACAATAATTTAAGATTAAGCTTTTAATAATCAGATCGATGTTTTTATATGCGCAGAGATTGTCCAAACCTCAATCAAAACCAAGAAAATAAATTTGAATTGTTTAAAGCTATAACAATCAGGTCGATACGTAAGTATATACGCAAAGAATGTTTCAGCTTTAAACTAAAATAAAAGAAAAACACAATTAGAATTTCTTTTGAAAATAAAACACATGATCAAACTAGCAACTTAACTTTTGTTCAAGAAACATTTTATAAGAATAATTACCACTCATTCAGGACAAAACTAAGTACTGTATTCTAAGCATCTGTTTCTTATAAAGCATAATCAAACTTTTGTCTAGTTTCATCTTAACTAAGTTATAAACCTACTAACACATCAAACTTAGTAATTGTAACTGCTCTTTATGTTTAAGTTTTTGTATGATACAAATGTGCTTCCAATTGCAAACAATGTGCTATCATTTCTCACTTGGTCGAATCAATTTCTCAAATTTTAAATTTTTCAATGTTTTTGTGTTTTTGATTTTTCAAATATTTTTGTATTTTTCAAAATTTTCTCCCCCTAAAATCTAAAACACAAAACAACAAAAATTAAAATTTATGATGTTAATTCAATAAAAATTGATTATGAAGGAAGTTGATTTGTTATTACCTCACCCATGACCTGAATTCCATTTAATCTGAGCAAATACTCAAAACGGTTTTTATCAAAGGCCTTGGTGAGAAGGTTCGCTCGTTGCTCATTGGTATGTATATTCACCACATCAATAAGTTTCTTTTCATAGCAATGGCGTATGAAATGAAACCTAATATCAATGTGTTTTGATTGTGAATGATACACCGGATTATTAGTTATAGCAATAGCAGCCTCGTTATCAACATGAATCGGGGTAGTCAGAAAATTCAAACCGTAGTCTCTCATCTGTTGTTGTATCCATAAAACTTGTGAACAACAACTGGTAGCCGCTACATACTCAGCCTCACAGGTTGAAGTAGCAACAGATGTTTGCTTTTTGCACTGCCAAGAAACTAACCGCTCCCCCAAAAATTGTGCACCTCCGGTGTCTGGTGTACCCTTCAGATAACGAAGAATTCTCTTGACTGCAATCAGATGTGACACTTTAGGTTTTGATTGATATCGAGCACATATACTTGTAGCAAATACAATATTTGGGCTTGAGGCAGTCTGATACATCAAACTTCCAATCATTCCACCATACAAAGTAGCATCAATTATCTCCCCCTTAATATCAGGCTCATTCCCGTGGTTAGGCTGAATGGGCGTGGAAATTGGTTTTGAATCAAGCATGCTAAACCGTTTTAGCACATCTTGAATGTATTTTGTCTGATGAATGAATATTCCATCATCAGTTTGATCAATTTGTAAACCCAAGAAAAACTTGATGTCTGACATGGCATTCATTGCGAATTTCTCAATCATCACCTCTTTAAACTCCAAACACAATTGTTCATCAGTAGATTCAAAGATGATGTCATCTACATAGATCTGAACAAGAATAATATCCTTGCCCTTTTCCCGATAAAACAATGTTTTGTCAATCTGACCCCTATTAAACCCGTGTTTAATAAGGTGAGTCGATAAGGTCTCATACCAGGCACGTGGAGCCTGATGTATACCATACAGTGCTTTGTCTAAGAGGTAAACCTGATCCCGATGGATAGGATCCACAAAGCCCGGTGGCTGACAAACATACACTGTTTTCTTCAAAGAACCATACAGAAATGCAGACTTGACATCCAACTGAAAAACTTTGAATTTCTTGTGTGTAGCAAAAGCCAGAAAGAGTTGAATTGCTTCTAGCCGCGCCACAGGTGCAAACACTTCGTCGTAATCAATTCCTTCGACTTGTTTGAAACCTTGAACCACTAAACGTGCTTTGTTCCTAACAATTACGCCTCGATCATCTCTTTTGCATTTTAACACCCATCTAGTGCCAATTTTCTTCTCTCCCTTTGGCAAAGCAACTAGATGCCAAACACCCAACTTCTGAAACTGATTTAGCTCCTCCTGCATAGCCTCCACCCAGGCAGGCTCACGCAATGCTTCATTAACAGATTTTGGATCAATATGAGAAATGAATGCAGAATGCATCCATAGCTCTTGAGTTCCATGAGTTCTTTCTAACTCAACATACAAACTCTCCACATTTGCAACCTGATGTCGTGTCTGTACCCCAGCAGATGGATTTCCAATGATCTGATCAACAGGATGATTTACATGAACTCTAGTGACAGGCACTTGCGGGACCCCAACATTATGATCAAGATTTGTAATATTCTGATCAACATCTTGGTCATGAGAAATTGCATCTTCAAACACATCATGATCATCATCAGATGACCAATCATCATTAATTGCTTCTGACACGCCTTCCTCAGGTGGATTATTATCTTTGGCTCGATGAGAAATACCTTGATCTTCAGAATTCTGCAAATCATATAACATTTGCAAGGTTATTTCATCATCAGAAACATTTGGAGACAAATTAAAAGACTCAAAAAGTTTATCATAATCAAAAAGCCAATTTGGTCCTTTTCCATCAAGTATAGGTGTATGTCTTTGAACATCCACATTATACCATAATTCCACAACACTCGTACGTTTATTAAACACACGTTTGTTGGGAAAACTGTAGCCAAGAAAGAAACACTCTTCAACTTTAGAGTTGAATTTTGAATCTTTCTTAAGCATGGTACAAGGAGCCCCGAAAGTTTCCAAGTGTTCCAAATTAGGTTTTCGATTTTGAAGCAACACATAGCATCTCTTATTGTGTCGTTTAACAATCAAAACTCTGTTAAGAGTAAAACAGGCTATAGCCACAGCTTCACTCCAAAATGTAATGCGGAGTTTAGAATCAGCGAGCATGGTTCTAGGAGACTCAATCAACATTCTGTTCTTTCTCTCAGCTACACCATTCATCTGTGGTTCATATGGTGCACTGAATTGCTGCTTAATGCCCTTTGAATCCCAAAATTCTTCCATTTAATGATTCTTGAACTCAGTCCCATTATTTGAACGAAAACGCCTTACTCTCAACTTATATAATGTCTCCAACCTGTTAACCAATAACACAAAATTTTCATAACTCTCAGATTTAAACTTTAAAAACATTACCCATGAAAATCTAAAAAATCATCAGTCACCACAAAACAATATGATTCACCACCAATACTTTTCACATTGATAGGTCCAAACAAATCCATGTGAAGAAGTTCAAGTGGTTTATCAATAGAAAACACTTTCTTTGTTTTATGTGACCTCCTTTTCTGTTTACCCTTCTTACAAGACACACACACATCAGGAATTTTAAAGTGTTTAACCGATACTCCCTCAACCAAATGATTGTGTTCTAAATGATTCATCTTCCTGATATGAATATGCCCCATCCGTCTGTGCCAAGAACGTGTATCTTGCTCAGTTGCCTTGGACACCAGACACGTCTCCACCTTATTCACCGTCTCCCCTTTTGCCATGTCAAGTACATATAAATCATTGCTTATGTCAGCAGTCATCAGAATCCACTCCTCAGGAATCTGAATTCCTTGCTTAAGTACATAACACCTGTCTTTATCAAACATCACTTTGTATTCTCTATCACAAATATGTGACACACTCAATGGGTTGTTAGTTAATTCTTTGCAGTAATTAACATTGTCAAAAGAAACTTTACCATTAGTCAAACAACCAAACCCTGTAATCTGACCACCTTTGTCACCTGCAAAGTTAACATAACTTCCTTTCATCGACTTAAAATCCTTCAACAAACTGAACTCTCCTGTCATGTGCCATGAACATCCACTATCAACAATCCAGCGACTATTGATATGGCCCATGAATGCCACCTGCACAATAAATTAAAATTTTATCAGTATCAAAAGGGATGACTCCAGCCATTTTGGCGTCGAGTCTCCCTGAATGGACTCCTGCCATTCTGTTGTGATGAACTGCTTGAAGACCCATCTTCAATGCTTTCATCCTCTTTCCCAGAAATTTGATCACCTGACCTGCATCTCAATTTCCAAAAAGATTTTGAATTACCATTTTGTTTTGAAAATGATTTTGAAGAAAATTTATCATAGAAATCATCATCAGATGATGTCACCATTTTCACATTCTTTTTATTATCAAAATTTTTTTTCTTCTGTTTCTTTTCTTCTTTTACCCAAACACAGTCAGGATCAAACTTCCTGAGAACTCTCATTTCCACTTCACTAGGTTTAACGTTCCTAGGACTTTCACTAGACTTGATCACCTGACTGTCATTAACTGAACTCATCCTGATCTTATGATTTGGACAGTTTGCAGAAATATGTCCTTTTACACTACGAGTAAAACACTGTCGTGTTTCTCTTGGACTAAAGGACCTAAATCTGTTACAAGTATCCAAATCACAATCAGCAATTACATGACCCAATCTACCACATCTGTAGCATTTTCTTTGTGAAAGACTCTTTGATTTTAGTTCATCAAAACACTTAGATGAACTGAAAGATTTAGATGCAACAAATGTAGATGAAACGTTGTTCCCAAACCAGTTGCTTTTATCTTGGAATTATTCTTTTGATTTTGAGAAAGCTTTGATTTTCCCTTAGTTCCAACCCCAAACTTATTAACCTTGTCAACAACCTTTTTGACTACGTTGTTAACTTTTTCAGAAAACCCATTTTGTTTTTGAGAGACAATACTAGTCTCTCCTTTATGTATAGTGGATGACTTGACAAACACACTTGGTTTTAGATTGGTGGTAGTTTTAACTTTTAGCACTGGTTTGGAAACTACAGTTGGTTTAACCACTACTTTCTCAACTGGTTTCATTTCAGACTTTGATTTCTGAAACTTCAAACTCTGCTTCTCAACAGTCTTAATTTGATAACCAGTCTGTCTGAGAATATCAGCTGGATATTATGATTCTATGATGTCCTCAATAATAGGAGCATCATAATCAACAAACACTTTTTCATGAGATGATGAACCTCCCACATCCTCAGTCACTTGTTCAGACACATTTTCCTTTAAGCTGCGAACCTGAAGACATACGAACTTGTATCACACGAACCTCAAGCTGCGAACCTCAAGTCATGAACCTCAAACCAAGTCACGAACCTCAAGTCACACGAACCTGAGACACGAACCTGATACAACGAACCTTGAAACAGATTTGATTTTCACGAACCTTGAGTTAAACGAACCACAAGTCAGACGAACCTCTGATGAAAAACAACGAACATTTGCTTAAAAAGCAACGAACCTCAGCTGAAAAGCAACGAACCTCAGCTGAAAAGCAAACAAACCTTGCAGAAAACCTCAGACGAACCTTGTAGAAAATCAACGAACCTCTACTGAAAAGGCAACGAACCTTTTCAAAAACCTTCACACGAACCTCAGAAAAATACCAATAACAGCGAACCTATTGTTCCAGCTATCCACAGGTTCGGCTCAAGAACCTGTAATTCCAAATTCGAAATTTTGGAGGGAAAACCTTCCTAAACTTTAAGAAAATCCTTCCAAATCTTCAAATTACACCACAATTCGTGAATTTGAATATTCCACAACAATTGATGATGAATATACACTCAAAACAGCAATCAATCATAATGAAAAGAAGAATTTTGATCCATTACTTGATCTTCTAATCTTCAAATCTTCAAATACTTGAATTTCTTTGACAAATCTTGTAAAGAACTTCACCAAATGCTCTGATACCACTGTTGATTTGATGAAATCGATCTGGATTGTATCAAGAATCAAAGAAGAACAAGCATTTCCATAAACATCTTCATTCAATTAATCAATAACAATTGATTACAGCTCTCACACAGAGAATTTCTCACACAGAGAAAACACACACAGGTTTCTGAAGTTCTTCAAGAGTTTTCAAAAGTTATGAAAAAATCAGACAAACCTTCTATATATACACACACCTGTCAGCCGAACCTATTTCCTAGCCGAACCCTTAGGTTCGCCAGCCGAACCTTGAGGTTCGCTGGGCGAGCCTAGGCTGCCAAAACTAATAGGTTCGCCGAACCTTTCCAAGATTATAGGTTCGCCAAACCTTTACAAAACTTTCTATAATTTACAAGTTTGAATAGCAACCTATTACAAATATGTACTAACATGCTTCAACTTGTTTTTCTTTAATTTCAACTTAAAATGATTGTAACGCACAATCAACTACCATCTTTTTAACTTTCTCTTTCACCATCTTTTCCTCCCAATCAAGATCAATAAACACATCTCTAACTTCTTTAACCGGAAACCACACTCCTTCCTCCAATTCTTCCTGAGACACATCAGCAATATCCTCGAATATCGGTGAAACTTGATACTCTTTTTTAGTCAATCTTGGATCAACATCCATAACATAATCACTGTCATCCTCATCATCATCAATGTCTACAAGAGCATCAATCATTAAGTCATCCTGATCTTGATCTTGATCAACAGACAAATTATCAACAAAATCTAAATCTTCCTCTTGAATTGTTCCCTTCCCTTTATCATCAGCTAATGGTGTAGAAGTTTGGAACTGCTTCAGTATATTAAGGGGTAGAGGATGTATCAACATTTTGAAATTATGGAACGTTGTTGATCTACTATTGGGGATTGAACATGAAACCAGACATCATTCTCTGGTTCAACGATATTAACTTCAAGAACATGTCCAAATAGTGCAGTATCTGCAGTATTGGCTCCCGCTTCGGTCTGCAATTAGCGAAGATTCTTTTGTTCATCACAGTTATCTTGATGATAGGATCAGTCTTGCTGAGATGTGGAAATAAATGATCAAAAATCATTCTCAGAAACCTTGGATACTGCAAGAAAGTCTCTTTTTCTGTTTTAGTAATTAGCTTCACCATGGAATCAAATATTGACTGACTAATTTTGAATGGTTTATTCAACACTAGTGCAGGTATAAGGCACTAAAAAGGCCTAGATAAAGTATCAATACCAGACTTCCTGTTAGATAAACACATGATAACTACATGGAATAGATATCTCCATTGACCAAATAAATGTTTTTTCGCCAATTGGGAAGCAGTAACATCTCCAGTATATCCCATTTGATTGAACACCCCACATATCAAATCATTGGGAAGTGTTAATGGATCTTCATCTGCATCTTGAAACTGTAAAGCTGCCCGTAGATCTTCAACTGAAAAAGGATCACCACATCATCAATCTTTGAATTAAGAACATGTGGCTCAGCAGCACAATCAAATTCATCATGCTCCCAGAATGAAGTGATATGATTCATAATGGTCACAGGATTCACAGAAATTGCGTGAGAAATCCTGGATCTCTTTAGAAATGATATAATCCCCACAAACTTGGATGCTTCCTTCAACTCCTCATCAACTAGTGCAATTACATTATGTTTGTCATTATAAAGTCTTTGACATGTTAAAATAACATAAAAGAAAACAAATATTGGTTTTTGACAAAATTTAAAAACTTAAAAATTTTCAATTTTTTTTCTAAGTAAGGAATTCATCGATACTAGTAGTATCGATACACTGTGTATCGACACTAACACTTAGTAAAAATTTGAAAAATTCTATCGATATTATTAATATCGATACTATTAATATCGATACTAAGTAAACAACCAATACTTAGAAAAATTTTAAAACAATCCATCGGTACTATTAGATTCGATGACACTATTTGCATTGATACTAATAGTATCGATGTAAGAACAGTTAGACACACTTCAAATTTCCAAAATTTTCTAATGATGAAATTCAAGTATAAAGTTATCCAGTCCATTATCAGACATCATCGATTATCACTTTAAAACAAAAAGCCCTTTGATTAGTCAACTGATTTGTTCAAATTAAAGATTTAAAATTCATAAAATTTGACAAATCAAAACATGCATTTTTACGGAAAAATTTAATGGATTACCAGCCATTACGATGTAAATGAGACGAATAATTACTGGTAACGATGCAAAACAATGATGAACAAAGTAACAAAATCGACGATAAAATTCTATGAGTTTTCACACAGTAATATCGATAGTGGTTTTATTGATACTAATAATATCGACAAGTATATATTCAAAATTTGATCATCGATACTGTTGACATTGTTTTATCATCGATACTAATAGTATCGATGATACTTCATCGAATCTATTCTATCGATATTATTAATATCGATGAAATTAAAAAATTGAAAAATAACATAACTTAGAATTTTTCAAAATTTCAAACCAAACATCAAAAACACCTTTGGTGAAAAATTAAGAAAAACACACTTGAAAGGTGAAATGTAAGATATTTTTGAAATTTTTGTTTTATAAAATTTATAAAAATAAAATCTTTTTGTCTTTTTGAAAAAATCTTTGAAAAGATCCATATGCAATCATATTCAACCTATCTTTATCAAAATTTCTATAAATTTTGAAATTAAAAATTTATTAATTACGTATGCATAATAATGGAACCATTTAAACTATGTATCTAAAATATAAACAACATAATCAAATTATAAACAAATTACACTTTGATTATTAAGATATAATTTACTAAACTAAAACTAAAGCAACAACTAAGCATTGTTCATTTAGGTAATATTAATCATTAATTTAATGAATTCCATTCTTAAATAGATGTTAACCTATTCAACCTCAGAATTCATTGAGGATAAAATATATACTGCCATTGATCTAATTACATGTATAATAATTTAATGGAATGCGCTAGTGAGAAAAGGTGTGTGCAAACACACAACAAAGAATCACTATGCATATGAATTAATGAATGTTATGAATTTCGAGGTCTATAACAACATATAAGAGCGAAAACTCAGAATATGTTTTATCAGATCATTGATGGAATAAATATGTATATATACACTCTCAATCCATTTTTGCTAAAATCAGTTGGTGCAAGTTTATTGTTAGAAGAAATTTCATCAAATCATGATAGTTATTTAATTTGTTGCTTAGCATCACTTACAGTCAAAGTATCTAAACTTACCCTATTTTCAAATGTAAATGATCAACTTAATCATATCACTTGTATGTTTCAATACACAAATTAATTTTTATCATTTTCCTATGCATATATTAATAAACTTCAATTTTAAAGATTTAGTAAATTTTAATTTAGAATAAGTTGTCTTATCATTTTTCACAATGTCTGGATTTTATTTTCAAAAATTTTATATTTTTCAAAACTTTTAACAATTTAAAATTTAAAGATAAAAAAATAAATTAAAAGAAAATAAAACTTTCAAGTGTAATTTTCAGAATTCATCATTCAAAATTAATCATCCTAAGTCCTTCTACAAGAGAATAAAATCGGGCTGAATTAAAGGTCTTTGTGAAAATATCAGAAATGTTGTCAACTGTATTGATTTCAAAAGTTTGATTAACTTTCTCTGAACAATCTCAAATGAAATGATGTCGAATATCATTGTGCTTTGTTCGTTTATGTGAAACTGGGTTTTCAGTTATGGCTATAACAGTTGTATTATCAACAAAGATAGGAGTTGTTGTAATCTTTATACCGCAATCCCACATTTTTTGTTGAATCCACAAAACTTGTGAACAACAACTTGAAGCAACAACATACTCAGCTTCACAAGTAGATGTTGCTATAGCAAGTTGCTTCTTACATTTCCAGGTTACAAGTGTGTTGCCAAAAAAAATGACAACACTCAGTTGTTGACTTCCTGTCAAGTTTACAACCACCATAATCAGAATCTGAAAATGTTATAAAATTCATACTATAGTCATAAGGGTACCAAAGTCCAAGACTTGGTTTTCCTTTCAAATAGCAAAAAATTCGTTTCACTGCTTTGATATGCGAATCCTTTGGTTTTGTTTGAAACCTGGAACACAAACAAACAACAAACATGATGTCAGGTCTGGAAGTAGTTAAATACATTGGGGAACCAATCATTGAATGATATAAATGTTGATCAACATCTATACTGTACTCATCATTCCCTAAATTATGATGAGTACAAATAGAGGTAGAAATGCATATACAATCATTCATCTTGAACTTGTTCAAGATGTCATGTACATATTTACTCTGATGAATAAACAAGCCACCCTTCTTTTGATCTACTTGAATCCCAAGAACGAAAGCAAGCTCTCCTATTGCTCTCATTTCAAGTTTCTGCTTCATGACTGCTTCAAAGTCTTTGCATAACTGTTCATTTGTTGCTCCAAAAATGATAGCATCCATATATATCTGCACAATCAAAATATCATCATTCTTCTTCAAGATGAATAAAGTGTTGTCAATCTTCCCCCTTAAAAATCCATTTTCTAGCAAATGAGTTGACAATGTTTCATACATGGGCCAGTGCACAAGTATTTTGGGTCGAGAGTGGGCCGGGAGTTGGATCAAATGGCTGGCCCAATTAAAACGCGTATGAACCTACAACATGCTATTGGGCCGAATGGTAATTCAATGGGCCAAGCTAATTGGGCTGCTTAAACACTTGTAGGCTGGCTAGATAAATTGGACCGAAATAATTTTAATGGGCCTAGACCATGTTTATGATTTGGGCCGGACAAGATTAATAACCATAGCATAGGATAGCATTAAACCGATTTGGGAAAAGAGGTTCTGCAAACCAGCGAACCTATCAACCAAAAGCACCAAGGTTCGGCTTCCATAAAGGCTAGGTTCGCCAGATAGGGCAGGGTTCGGCTAGTGAGTAGGTTGGGCATAGCTCCACGAACCTTAGGGTTCGTGACTAGTAGGATGATGATTAAGGTTCGGCTGCCTAACTGGGTTCGGCTCTCAAATGGTTCGCCCAAGTCCCATAAGGTTCAGCCGACATTCAAGTTACAGGTTCGGTCACCTGTGAAACCACCGATCCTGTTCATCATCATCATCTTTGGCCGGCTTTCGTTTGTTTTGAGGCGGCTACACTAACATGTGTGTGCTAGAGTGCGTTTTGGAGGATGTAGAACCCATGGACTTGAGTTTCTAACTGTTTGAAATGAAAGAACAATCTTAAGTGACGAAAACCCTATTTTCACAACACTTTATGGCTTCATACCTCAAATTTGGCTGGGTAATACCTCCGATCCGTTGTACTTCTTTTATAGAACTCGTCGTTAGCTACGCATGGACACCAAAATCATGCTATTTCATGAAGAAATGATCAAGTTATGGAGGATTGAGGGTGTAAACTTAGAGAGAGAGGGGTGATGGGTTTGAGGGTTAGAGAGAGAGAGGGTTTGTGAAGAATGAAATAAATGAGATCATTTAGGGTTTATATACCCCGGGGGTGTTCGGGTTTGTTTCAGTTGCTCGGTTCGTATTTTCGTTGCATTTCCGGCACTTTACGCGTGTTTCCCGTAATTAAAATAAAAGGCTTATTTTAAGATGTTTAGAATATGATTATAATTAAAAATTGTTTTAGATATCGCATTCTTTAAATTATTTATCGAAATTTAATATTTACGCGTTTCGTAAATTCTTTCACAGATTTTCTTATTTTAAATTTAAGTTAGTTTCTTTTGTTTTTAAATTTACTTTTGATGAGTTTCAAAATTATAAACCAGGAAATATCCTATTTCCTTAAATTTATTATCGTTCGCATCGTCTTCATTTTCGTTTCGTCAGAAAACGTCACTTACGCGCGTTTTCGTACAGAGCGCTAACTGTACGAACACGATCGTACATTTCACTTTCTGATTTTGTTTTCTACTTTTCAGTCATCATTTCCGATCGTTAAACTATCAGATCTATTCGTTCAGATCGTCACCTATACGAATAGTTCGTCGGTTTAGCATTTTGTAACAACAACTGTTACGGTTTTGTTCTGTTTATCCTCGCATACGTTTATACATAATAGTATCAAATCAAGCATGTGTGTATCTGTTCATCGTTGTCTGATGTGTTTCTGACTGTTTAAACCATAAGGTCTAAATCAGGATTTCATAAACATGTATAATAGTTTGTGTGTAGCATCAAGTGTTAATAGTCTTGACCTAATTCACATGGTTTGTACTTGAGTTACTGTGCAATCTACTGGCAACTTACTGTTCTAGTAATGATTCCGGCACAGATGTTACAGTCTCCCCTTGTTAAAGAAATTTCGTCCCGAAATTTAAAAGTTACTATCGGTATGACTTTCTTCGTAAACAAGTGAGAAGACTTTTGTATGTTGTCAGACTCTTACGCTCCCAAATTAAATTATGGGTCGCGTCCGAGATTTCTTATGTATAGCCTCAAAGTTTTGATTGTCTTATTGCTCATAGTTGTCTTATTGCTACGGTTTGCTACTTAATTGCGTAATTCTAACACTTTGTTGTTCAAAATAAACGGATGCTATGAGCATCAATTGTTGCACAACTTTGGTGTTAGCTGTAGTTTCCTACTTATGTCATATACGTTTATCAAGAATTCTTTCATTGTTTCTATCACAATAAAAGAATTCCTAAGTTCCATGGAATACTTATATGATTGTATTAATAGGAATAAGTTAAATTTCTTATTCATACTAATACCAAAATAAAATAAAGTCTTATGAGTAAGGAGATACTACATACCAGTACCCGTCTCCGGGTCTTGGCGTGCTGCGGTGGCTCCGATCATAAATGCTCTCCCACGAGGCACTTGAGCTCCTTGTTGTGCTCTCTTCGGATAGTCCCTGTAGAAATGACCTAATTATCCACAGTTATAGCATCCCCGATTGTTGTTGTTGTGGTTTCCAGGGTTTTGTGGTGGTGGCATTGCCATTGTGGCATTGTTTACAGCCAGTGCCGGTAGAGTCCGACAATGTTGAACCAGATGGCCTTTTCGGCCATAGTTGGTACACTGCCTACACGGCATTATGGTAGCATGATGAAACTGTCATTGGGCACACTGAGGATGTAAACCAGTGTAAGGTTTGCGTGCAGCTTTAGCAGGTATTGCAGCAACTTGATTGAGTGATGTGGGCATCGCGTAGTGTTGGATGACTTTTTGCTTCTTCTTCGGTTGTTCCTCTTTAGCCTTGTCCGAGTCGTCTTTCAATGCTCCTGACTTCACCATCACGTCAGTGAGTTTAGCGGACAGAGAAATGGCGGACTCTAAAGTTGCAGGGTTTGTAGCAAGTACAATGCCCTGAATGCAGGATGGCAATCCTCCTACATATCGGTCAATTCTCTTTTCCAGAGTTGGCACCATCTCAGGTACCAAGGCTACTAGTTCATGATAGCGGGTAGTGTATGACATGTGATCAGCTCCTTTCATCACATGGTTTGAGAGTTCAACTTCTAGCTTCTGTAGTTCGTGCTTAGGACATAATTCATTCCTCAAAAGGGTTTTGAATTATTCCCAAGGCATGGCTAGTGCTTCATCCCTACCTCGAGCATTTATTTGGGAGTTCCACCAAGTTAGGGCACGCTTACTGAAAGATCCAGCGGCGTAGCGAACCTTATGTCGTTCCGGACAACTGCTTAGGTCCAATGTAGTCTCCATCTCCTCTATCCATTGGATCAGTCCAACGGCTCCTTCAACGCCGCTAAAGCTTGGCGGTTTGCAACCTACAAATGATTTGTAGGAACAGTCTGTAGTAATGCCGGTTTTTCCACTAGCTTCCCCCGTAGTATGCCCGGAGTTGTTACCGTGGCCTTGGATTCTGTTGATCATCTCTGGGATGATATCCTTCAACTGGTTAGTCAGCTGACTGCTCAGCAACGTTGCCAAGGCAATAGTAGCAGGATCCAGAACTAAAGTTGCATTCGGATTCGGAGGAGGGTCCAGCGGAGGAGGAGGAGGCGACGGTGAATCTGGTGGTGATGGTGTCGATGAGTGCGTCTGTGGAGTAGGTACTGGGGTTGGTTGTCTTATGGACGGCATTCTGATCATAACCAAAAGATTTTGGTTAGTGCAGTGATCAAATGAAGAAGACACAATGCAATCTTAAATCCTATGTTCTCTACATGAGGGTCCCTAAGTTATAGTCTAGGCCAAACCATTTAAGTAAATGACCTGTTATCTCTATAACCTTGAGCTCTGATACCAATCTGTCACACCCCGAGCCGGCGTGCGGAAGGTTCTCGGGGAGCGATATCGTGAGTGATAATCGTGATGATCAGATTGTTTACATAGCATCAATGTTAAGAATAATTAAAGCACAATAAAACATTTCACTAGGATTACAAAGTTAAATTACAATATCAATGTTTAGTAATTTAACTAAGTAAACCTATTATAGAATCAAATGTTTCTATCTTGTATCTGTACAAGATGTCAAAAGTGATTCGTATCAATCAACCAAAATATGTGCTTTCCAAAAGTCTACTAGGTCCTCTATCTGAGAATCCTAGCATCAGTCTTGAAGTCTGAACCTATTCCTATGCATCACCTGAGAAAGCATGTAAGAAAACAAAGTCAACACAATGGTTGGTGAGTTCATGAAGTTTTATGAAATAGTTTGAAAAATCCCTTGAATGACAACCTTAACCTCACCATTAACCACATATACCATCCGTTTCAGCATGCTTATATAGGGCATATGTAAGGTTGAACTTACCGTCCGCCCAGCCATCGTCCCACCATATACCAATCCATATGATATATTGTTCCTGATGATAATTAAGCGTTTCATCCTGCATCTTTGATTCCAAAACATTCGATTCATTGAATTCGTTTACCCTGTAATTGTTTACCTTGATTCTCTGAATGATAACCTTAACCTCATCAAAGACCACCTATGCTAACCAACCGAGTATGCTTATATATAGGGCATATGTAGGGGACAAGCCCCAGCCACCGTCCCACCACATACCGGGCTGCTTAACATATTGTTGTTAATGATAATTAAGCATTTCATTCCACTACCTTGATTCCATGACATATGATTCTTAGCATTTGATTACCCTGAAAATGTTTACTTTGAATTCCCCCAAAAAAAGGCAACCTTAACCTCACTAACAACCACCTATGCTATCCAACCGAGTATGCTTATATATAGGGCATATGTAGGGGACAAACCCCAGCCACCGTCCCACCACATACCGAGCTGCTTAACATATTGATGTTAATGATAATTAAGCATTTCACTTTTCACTCCACCCTATTGATTCCATGACTTATGAGTATTGAGTTTGAGAGGCACCATTATGGACAGCTGATCACCCTAGGGAATTCAGCATCCATCCATAATGGTCCTAAATATGACTCGTGACTTGTTATGATAGAGGAACCTTCAAGCTGACACAAAGTCAGCTAGAATAATCCAAATCATTCTAGTCGCTTGTCATAACCATGGATGAATCAGGAAGATCACTGAATGACTAGTAGGGCTTGACCAATGTCAAGACGCGGTGGCCAATTATTCTGTCTTACATGATTCTGATAACGAAGAGCACTGATGACTAGTAGGGCTTGACCAATGTCAAGACGCGGCGGCCAACAGTCTGTCTTACGATGTCCTATAGCTTAAGCATACAAGTTTAACGCATTCCCATAGTTTCACTGATGACTAGTAGGGGTTGACACGTTGGTCAACATGCGGCGGTCATTCAGTCTGTAGTCTCAGCATTCCAAATGTTTCAAGCATTCAAGTGTTCAAGTGTTCCAAGCATATCAAGTATTCGCTCGTTTCAAGCATCCCAAACACATAAGTCTTCATAGTAAGTGAGAACATATGGTCTTTCTAAGTTTAAGTTCCAAGTTTACATAGACATAGTTTTCATAAGCATTTCTAGTTTTAACACTAGTTTCCTTATGCATTTAAATGTTTCAAAAGCTTTAGGCAATCAAGTATAGTATAAATAGCATTAGCATTGAATTTGTAGCTTTATTTCTAGCATATAATCTAAGCATAGATTTGTAGCATTGAACTAAATATCTATTTTGAGCATAGAATTTATAAGCACCAAACATATAGTTTAGGCATCAAGTTTGTAGCATAAGCATCGAGCATCTAGTTTTAAGTTTCTAGTTTGAGCACAAAGCGTAAGTATAATGCACATAAATATAGTGTAAATAGCATTAGCTATTTACACTATAACCTTAGTCTTTAGTTTCCAAATAAGCGTTACGAGTTCAAGCATTAGTAAAAGCATTATCAATAGTGTAAAAGCATTTAATAATCATTTCAATAATTGTTTAAAATGAATAACATGCTTCTCAGTCCCGAGTTAAAACAAATACGTTTGAAAAGGACAAATGAACTCACCTTGTGTCCATTGTGGTTGACTAAGTAAAGACAAGAATGCACGTGCTCTTCGTTTGTACTTGTGGTGATGTTCACCATCCTGTATTGGTTTCATAATGTTTGTAGTTTATAAGCATTTGTTTGTAAGGATTCGTTGTGCATGTAAGTGTTAGTGTTAGACCTAAAGTTGGCTAACACTTGCGAGTCGCGGTTATTGTTCGGCTCCGTTTATGTGTTGTTATGATTCTCAACCTAAGATTTAGATTTCAGTGTTTCCTTGTATTTAACTTCTTTCTCAAAATTTCAATTACACCATGTCATGTTAATAGCTTGTATTGATATAGTGTTCATAAAACAGCCCATTGCCACTTTTGTATTTATTAATTATCAATACTTCATATATTAGGCCTTGTGACTCAAATTCATGTGTCGGTCCCAACTGGAACCATGTCGTGGGCCGAACCGATTATTATGGGATTGGTCTGATAATGTAGTTGGGCCAAGTAACTAAACTGGGCCAGTGCACAAGTATTTTGGGTCGAGAGTGGGCCGGGAGTTGGATCAAATGGCTGGCCCAATTAAAACGCGTATGGACCTACAACATGCTATTGGGCCGAATGGTAATTCAATGGGCCAAGCTAATTAGGCTGCTTAAACACTTGTGGGCTGGCTAGATAAATTGGACCGAAATAATTTTAATGGGCCTAGACCATGTTTATGATTTGGGCCGGACAAGCTTAATAACCATAGCATAGGATAACATTAAACCGATTTGGGAAAAGTGGTTCTGCAAACCAGCGAACCTATCAACCGAAAGCACCAAGGTTCGGCTTCCATAAAGGCTAGGTTCGCCAGATAGGGCAGGGTTCGGCTGGTGAGTAGGTTGGGCATAGCTCCACGAACCTTAGGGTTCGTGAGTAGTAGGGTTCGCAGCCCCATGTAGGAGGTTCGTGCATGCTGTTGGTTCGTTGCACAAGGTTCGTCGATGGGGTATGAGGTTCGGTCATCCATGCAAGGCTCGTTCATGCAAGAGGGTTCGTGGTAACCAACAAAAAAATTCGGTACTCCTTAGGGTTCGCCTAGGGTTCGGTAGCAGTGTCGAGGTTCAGGGGAACAGGCAGAAAGGGTTCGTGGTTAGCTGGGCATGTAGGATTCGCTGATCATGCAGATATATGGCCGAGGTTCGGCCAGGGCTAAAGAAGGTTCGGCCATGTAGGATGATGATGAAGGTTCGGCTGCCTAATTGGGTTCGGCTCTCAAATGGTTCGCCCAAGTCCCATAAGGTTCGGCCGACATTCAAGTTACAGGTTCGGTCACCTGTGAAACCACCGATCCTGTTCATCATCATCATCTTTGGCCGGCTTTCGTTCGTTTCGAGGCTGCTACACTAACATGTGTTTGCTAGAGTGCGTTTTGGAGGATGTAGAACCCATTGACTTGAGTTTCTAACTGTTTGAAATGAAAGAACAATGTTAAGTGACGAAAACCCTAATTTCACAACACTTTATGGCTTCATACGTCAAATTTGGCTGGGTAATACCTCCGATCTGTTGTACTTCTTTGTAGAACTCGTCGTTAGCTACGCGTGGACACCAAAATCATGCGATTTAATGAAGAAATGATCAAGTTATGGAGGATTGAGGGTGTAAACTTGGAGAGAGAGGGGTGACGGGTTTGAGGGTTAGAGAGAGAGGCTTTGTGAAGAATGAAATAAATGAGATCATTTAGGGTTTATATACCCTGGGTTGTTCGGGTTCGTTTCGGTTGCTCGGTTCGTATTTTCGTTGTGTTTCTGGCACTTTATGCGCGTTTCCCGTAATTAAAATAAAAGGCTTATTTTAAGATGTTTAGAATATGATTATAATTAAAAATTGTTTTAAATATCGCATTCTTTAAATTATTTATCGAAATTTAATATTTTACGCGTTTCGTAAATTCTTTCACAGATTTACTTATTTTAAATTTAAGTTAGTTTCTTTATTTTTTTACATTTACTTTTGATGAGTTTCAAAATTATAAAATAGGAAATATCCTATTTCCTTAAATTTATTATCGTTCACATTGTCTTCATTTTCGTTTCGTCAGAAAACGTCACTTACGCGCGTTTTCGTACAGAACGCTAAGTGTACGAACACGATCGTACGTTTCACTTTCTGATTTTGTTTTCTACTTTTCAGTCATCATTTCGGATCGTTAAACTATCATATCTATTCGTACAGATCGTCACCTATACGAATAGTTCGTCGGTTTAGCATTATGTAACAACAACTGTTACGGTTTTGTTCTGTTTATCCTCGCATACGTTTATATATAATAGTATCAAATCAAGCATGTGTGTATCTGTTCATCGTTGTCTGATGTGTTTCTGACCGTTTAAACCATAAGGTCTAAATCAGGATTTCAGAAACATGTATAATAGTTTGTGTGTAGCATCAAGTGTTAATAGTATCGACCTAGTTCACATGGTTTGTACTTGGGTTACTGTGCAATCTACTGTGCAACTTACTGTTCCGGTAACGATTCCGGCACAGATGTTACAACTGTCACAACCCGAGCCGGCGGGCCGGATCGAGTGTCCCGTCGGGCGGAATGGTCCCGGAGTGCGATATTGAGGATGATAATTGTGATAACCAGATTTTTTACATTGCACGTGATATATAATTAGAAAATACTAAATGAAATAGAAATACAAAGTTAAATTATGTAACATCAGTGCCGGAACCGAACCGGAACAGTGATCTTAAACAGTAACATGAACAGTAAACATGTATGAACTATATACATTTCAGTGCATTTCCTATTCATATCATTTGTCATTATCATTTTGTGTTATCAAACAACAAGTTCAGAAACATTTAACAGAAACAAAGTTCAGAACTATGGTTCTTGAGTCAGATAATTATCTGGCAACACAGAACCATCATGTGATTTCTTGTTAGGATCTATTATGTATAAGCGTATGTGAGGAGTTATAGAACAAAATAACAACGGATGTCGTTACGTGAATATTAAACCGATGGATTATTCGTATAGGTGACGATCTATACAAATATATCTGAATGTTTAACGTTCTGAATGATGTCCAATAATTAGAAACCCAAAATGGAAAGTATAGTTATCGCCGTGTTCGTACGTGTGACGATTCGTACGAATACGCGCGAAAACGATACGATTCGATTAAACGATTAAATTAAACGATTTTCGAAATTTTAAAAGTGATAAAAAGATATTTAGAATACTATTAAGAATTACAACCTTAGAATGTTTTGAAAATTTCTAATTTTATAACCTTATGTTTCATTTCGCGAAGTCCCGGAAACGAAGTGTTTACGCGAAACTGAGCGATACCGACCCGGGCAATAAAAGCCCTTAACTTTTCCCTTTTCCCTCACTTTTACACCCAAGAACTCCATCTTCTCCCCCAAATTCGTTTCTCCCGTCACCACCTCTCCTCTCAACTTCAAACCTTCATAACTTTCTCATTTCTCCACAAAATTCGACGTTCTAGTACTCAAAACGACCGTAGAATGAGAGGAACACAGAAGTACAGGCGATCGGAGCTGAAACGAGTGCTATCAGTCGCAGTTTACAAAAGAAGAGGCTGAATTTAATGGTTTTCTGCACTGTTCCGACCAGGTGAGTTTTAAACGTTTTTATCACTTCGAATCAGTTAGGATAACACTATAACAATATAAAATTGTAGATCGTGTTAAGAGGAAAAAATCAAGCTTTGAATCATCAAAAACGGATCAAAATTGAGCGCAAGGTGGCTGATTTCGTGACAGCCCCAGCGCAGGTGGGTTTTTCCACTGTGCAGTCGAGTTCCAGCTAGTTTTCGACCTTAAAACTCTAGGATCTTGCACCAAATTCACTTAGGAACCTAATGAACATGTTAGATTAATGTTTGGGTCAGTTGGGAATCAAATTGGAGCTGAATATTAGCCAAAAACGAGTTAAAAGGGGAGGGGGGCTGTATGATGCTTCCTGCTGTTCCTGTGAGCTGCACCATTTCAGCTGATGTACGACCCTCAAAAACTGTTAGGTTGAGCATGAAAATGGTTTAGGAAGTCAAGAAAGATCAGGGGATTAATTATTGGAAGGGTTGGGGATCGATTTGGGGCTGTGCATAGCAATTTCGAAGTCATAAAGGGGCTGTGCTAGGGGCTGGGTAACTTGGCAGATTCTGCCCAGCCAGTTCTTTTGTGCTTTTAACATAGCAAACGTTCAAGTTTAGTCACGAAACTTTCCAGACTACTAATTCAATATGTTAGGAACAACTTTCATTAAGACAAGTTTCATTGGTTCGGAATTTAAATGGGTCAAAACAGTGTCCTAAATCAGAAGGTACTGAATGGAGCACTGATTTTATACCATCTGTTTGGAGCCTCATTTGGACGAATTAGAAAGCGTATAAATAATGGATAGAAAGCTAACATCCCGAACTTGATCATGATGCTTTAGTTTGCTCGATTTGGAGTTCCTATGATCAAGTTATGACCGGTATAAGTCGGGACATGCGATTTCCAGAGTTTGTGTTGTTCATTGAAACTAGGTTTTTCAAACTAAGATCTTTTCTAAATTAACCTAACACTTAAACAAGTGTTCCATGTAATCGATTGGGCTTAAAACACCAAAGTTTTTCCAAACTAGTTTAATCATATAAGTTGGTGTTTAAACAATCATTTGAAGTTAAAACACTTGGATTTGTCAACTAAAACCATGGGGATTTAGTGTTAATACCGATAATGGTTCAAAGTGACAATTTGGGGTGTTAACCGATTTCAAACTTGTCGAAACTAAGGATTTTCGATACAAAAGATATCTTACACTTTTCAAACATATAAACATGGGTTTTATAAAGTCAATGGGATTGAAACACTTGGGATTTCAATAATCAAAACAAAGAGACATGATAACTTATGTTAAGTTAAAAAGGGTTGTTACATGGCTATAGGTTTCGAAAGAACTAAAGAACGACAAGGTAAGATCAATGGGAACTCAATGAGACAAACTAAGTATGGGTTATTTGACCTTATGTGGTCAACACGCAACCCATAACAAATTCATGGCATGGTTAAACAATTGAGAATATTCAAATATAATGACTTTAATTAATAGCTAATTGTTATATTTTATAAATGTCATTGGTTTGGTTTAAAGTTTATATAGTTACGAAAGTTAGTTTTATTATAATTGATTGGGATTTGGTTGTAAAATAGACAATATAAATTGTCTGGATTTGGACTAAAAACAAAGGAAACTCTGCCCGATTTTCGTAAAATTTAAAAGTAAGTTGTTATTAACTAACAGATAAGGGATTCATAGAGGGTATGTAACATAGAATAATTAAAGAAAATCTTAGTAACACACTAGCAAGTATATAGGACACATAGTCGCAAACCGAGACCTAAACCCTATATACGTTAACTATAAATACTTATAGTATCCGAATCGTAATAAATCAACACAGGTGCTGAAGATACTTAATATACAACAAACGAGCGCGCATTATTTCTTGGTTGAAACATAAGAGCTACACCACAAGTGAGTTCATTGCCCATTTTCTAAACATTTTGTTTTCAAACGCGGGGCTGAGAAGCATGCGTAAATTATTTTCTTTGGATTATATTTTACTTAAATGCTTTTAAATTCTATATGTCTTGTATATATGGATGAATGTTATCCTAGATCATGTCTAGGTAAATTTTATGCAGGTTTTACTAAGTTTTTTTACTTATAATTTAAGTGAATAATTGAGTTAAACTAAACATTTCAAACGAATCAAACGAAACTATTTTGACAAAACAAGTGTGGGAGTTCAACGAATCAAACGAAACTATTTTGACAAAACAAGTGTGGGAGTTCAACGAATCAAACGAAACTATTTTGACAAAACAAGTGTGAGTTCAACGAATCAAACGGAACTATCTTTGCAAAGTTAATATTCGATGTTCAACGAATCAAGTGTTTGATGAACAACGAATCAAGATTACATTTGATCAACGAATCTAGTATTCCATGATCAACGAATCAAGTACATCTTGCAACAGAATCAGACAAATCAATAAATCATTTTCAAGGGAAAGTCTGGGAAATATCAAAGATAACATATGCCAACGAAACAAGACGAATCAAGTACGAAACAATAAATCCTACATTTCAAGAAGTCCTAGCTAGACCGTTTGATTTGTAGGTCATATGTTTGCTGATATTTACAGAATTCCCTAACTACGTTCTCCTTCATGTGAATGAAAACCATCTCAGAGAAGTTGAATGGTCTGTTCAGCACAAGTGCAACAACGGCACACTGTATGGTCTCTCGCATGTCATCAAATCCTCCTCTCCTGGATCCAAGACAGTGAATCAGAACGTGAGCAAGATACTTAAACTGCGGAGACATATAAGCTTTGTTGAGAATCCCAGCTCCTAGATCTCCCTCATACTTGCATCTCATAAAGCAGCCGCGAACTAGGTAGCGATCTAACAAATAAGGCTGATCAGGAGAATCCTGAAAACCACAAATTCTCCTGATGTGCTCGGCTGAAATAACCACATCATGCCCAAGAACCTTCCCTCTGATCACTGGAGGTTCAGCCTCACAATCGATATCTGCCGAAGCCCAGAAATCCTGTTGATGCGACTAATATGGCACATGTATAGTGGAGATGGCTGTAAAGATCCTCGAACGCCTGAGAAAGGTAATAATCTCAGTGTAAAGCTTGGCGTTCGGAGTGGTAGGATCAAGATGTGCACATATGTTGTTCTTCGTCACTGATTTATATCTAGCCATTCTGAAAATCAGAGAAATACACATGTCAGAACATTTCAGTTTCTCAATAGAATCAAATCAGAACAGTTAACAGATAGATCAATTTGGCCGAATGACAAGTCATTCGCCGAATGAGTCATGCTCGAATGAAGTCATTCGCCGAATGACTCATGCTTCGAATGAAGTCATTCGCCGAATGGGTCATGCTTCGAATGAAGTCATTCGCCGAATGGGTCATGCTTCGAATGAAGTCATTCGCCGAATGCGTCATGCTTCGAATGAAGTCATTCGCCGAATGAGTTTCATTCGCCGAATGAGACATTCGCCGAATGGCGTCATTCGGATGTCTTTTGAAATTCAAACTCCAGTTTTCAAAAATTCAAATCAGTCCATAAAAATCTTATATACAGGTTCAGAATCGACCGATTAACAAGTTTAAAACAACACATATTTGATTTTAAGTCCATTTTGACAGTTTATTACAAGGGCGAAATGAAAAACCCTAAAACCCTAAAATTTGTTCGGATTTTGATGATTTCACGGTCAGAACTTGATGATATTCGATCTCAATGTACCTGATATGACAATAAAGAAGATTATCAGTGGCTGGGTGAGTAGGAATCACGAGAAAAAGATTGATCTAAGAAAGAAGTTTTTCCGGCGAATGTAAACACACAGTAGGGGCGAAAGAGAATTTGGGGCGAATGAGGTAGATTACCCGATTAACTGTTTATATAGGGTCCCACATTCGCCGAATGTGAATGGCGAATGAGTCATTCGTTATTCAGTCATTCGCCGAATGAGACTGACGAATGAGTCATTCGTCACAAGTCACTCGCCGAATGAAACTTATTTCAAGATTTTACATTTTGAATCAGCAAAATTGATGACAATTATGAAGATATGTCTGATTGGTTCAGGATTCAGATAGGACAGACATCTGAACCTACAAATGATCATCTAAACTAAAATTCAAAATAGAAAATCTTTTTGTACTTTTCTGAAACAAAATACGACTGTACAACTAGCAACTAAATACAAAGAAACACATGTTTTTGTGAGAAGTCTATTGAGAAAGTAACACATACACCTAATAACATCAAATCAGCTTCGCTGAATCTTTCACTTCAAACACACTTGTCCTATAATCATGATTACTGATATATTTGTCCAATTTTAAACCTGATTTTACATAACTTCTAAACAAGATTTATGATCACTCATGTTTTCTGATTGCGTTACCCATTTCATTTTACCATTTAAAGATCAAAATCAGTTTATAACTCATTTCAGCATATCTTAATACCAGTCATCATAAATTCTATAAGGTTCCAATTTTATTATCTTTATGTATTTTTCTTGTTCTATCCAAATGGACGACTTCAACTAGGTTCGTCCCAGTAATATGGCACGTGTATGGAATCGAACTTATTTTGTTTAAGTTATTCTCAAGCTTAATACCAGCTTGCTTTAATTTTTCTTCAAGCCTAATACCAGCTTGTTTTTGTTTTTGTTCAAGCTTAATACCAGCTTGTTCTTCTTTTTGTTCAAGCTTAATACCAGCTTGTTTATGTTTGAAACCTCATTTGATTCTATGATGACCGGTGTATACTTGATTTGAGTCAAAAACTATTTTTCACTCAACTGGTTCTCTGAAACAGATCCCACCAATCAAACTTTCAAAGTCATCAGAAATTGTCTATCCGTTTTGTAACATCGGCCTATCAATACATCACATTATAATTCTCAAGTGTTTTTAGCTTTCACATTCACTTTAGCTTCTATGACATGATAGATTGATGTATTACTTTCTTAAAGAATACTTTCTCCTTTTTCATAATTTTTTAATGTTTTTGGTTTTTCAAATTTTTAATGTTTTTGGTTTTTCAAATTGCATACTTTTTCTCCCCATAAAAACCTAAAACAGAAAATCTTTTTGTATTTTTGTTTAGAATAATGAAAAAATAAGAATGCTGAATTAAAAGAAACAACAGAAATAACTAAGAAAAACGATGATCATTTGTTAGATTCAGATGAAGGTAGGACTTCATCCTTTTGAAAAACACCATTAGCCGATAACAGATATAAAAATCTGGGTTTATCAAAAGCTTTTGTGAAAAGATCGGCTTTCTGGTGATCGCTGTGTATTTTAACGACATCGATAAGTTTCTTTTCAAAACAATCACGTATGAAGTGATATTTAATGTCGATGTGTTTTGTTTTCGAGTGCTGAACAGGATTTTTAGTGACAACTATAGCAACAGTGTTATCAACATATATAGGAGTGCTAGAAAAGTGTAACCCATAGTCCCTGAGTTGCTGTTGGATCCAGATGATCTGAGAACAACAACTAGCAGCAGCAATGTATTCAGCTTCACAGGTTGAAGTAGACACCGACGTCTGCTTCTTGCACTACCAGGTAACTAATCGGGTTCCAAAGAACTGACATCCCGCAGATGTTGATTTGAAATCTCTCTTGCAACCACCATAATCCGAGTCACTGTATGCAGTAAGTTCAAAATTATCATCATTAGGGTACCATAAACCAAGATCCGGTGTACCCTTCAGATAACGCATAATCCTCTTGACAGCAATGAGATGGGATACTCTTGGTTTAGACTGATAACGTGCACACAAGCATGTGGCAAACATGATGTCTGGCCGAGAAGCAGTAAGATACATAAGAGATCCAATCATTCCTCGGTACAGAGTGGCATCAATTAACTCCCCCTTTTCATCTGGTGTAATCCCGTGATTGACAGCCAGTGGGGTACCACCAGGCTTTGCATCAGACATACTAAACCAGCTCAGAATGTCACCAACGTATTTGGTTTGATGAATGAAAATCCCTGCCTCAGACAGATCCACCTGTAGTCCTAAGAAAAACTTCATCTCTCCAATTGAGCTCATCTCAAACTTCTCTTTCATAACCTTCTCAAAATCTTTGCATAGACTATCATTTGTAGAACCGAATATGATGTCATCCAAATAAACTTGCACCAATAGTAGATCACCATCTTTTTCTCGAATGAACAATGTACAGTCAATGACACCTCTTCTGAACCCGTTGTTCAGAAGGTGAGTAGATAGTGTCTCATACCATGCTCGCGGAGCTTGATGCAATCCATATAAGGCCTTGTCTAGCTTGTAGACTTGGTCTCGATGCAATGGATCCTCAAACCCGGGAGGTTGACTGACATAGACCGTCTCACTAATCACACCGTGAAGAAATGCACTCTTGACATCCATTTGATAAACTTTAAACTTCTTAAAGGATGCATATGCCAAGAAGATACGAATTGCTTCAAGTCGAGCAACCGGTGCAAACACTTCATTGTAGTCTAGGCCTTCTATCTGTCTGAATCCCTGAACAACCAGACGTGCCTTGTTTCGAAAATAATGCCATGATCATCTTTCTTGCAACAAAGAACCCACCTAGTGCCAATGACTTTTGCACCTTTTGGTCTGTGAACAAGTTGCCAGACACCTAACTTTTTAAATTGCAGCAGTTCTTCTTGCATGGCATCTACCCATGATTCTTCCTTTAAAGCCTCGGTGACAGTTCGGGGTTCCACCTGAGAGATAAAACAGGAATGAGCACAAAAGCTTACATCTGCAAAATCAAGAATGTCAGCAAGTCTCCCTGAAGAAATCTGATTTCTGGTTTTTACTCCATCTAATGGACTCCCAATTATGTTTTCTTGAGGATGAATGCGATTGATTCTTCCAACTGGATGGGGAGGAATCTCAACCTGTTGATCTAGATTGTTCAAATTCAAATCCTCAAGATCTGGTACAAGATCATCAACATTTTGTCCTGGGGCAACTGGTGGAGCAGAATTATCATCAGTGTCTGAGCTGTCCTCATTTTCCTGTACAATGGGAACTGAAGTGGATGATGGTGGTACGGGTTCATTAGGTGCATTTTGTACATCATTTAACATTTGAACCGCAACATCTTCATCTGAATACATGGGAGGCATAATGAATGAATCAAAAAGATCTGAATAATCTAACATCCAGTCTGGCCCTTTTCCTGGTGGAGGCATAGAATATTTCTGCACATCAACATGGTACCACTCCTCAACATTCTGTGTTGATCTATTATAAACCCTTTTATTTGGAGTGCTATACCCAAGAAAATACCCTTCTTCCACCTTTTCATTGAACTTGCCCTGCTCTTGTTTCTTAAGCAGAGTGCATGATGCGCCAAAAGGTTCAAGATACTTAAGATTAGGCTTTCTGTTATGAAGCAGTTCAAAGCAAGTTTTCCCATGCCTCTTCACTATCAAAACCCGATTCAAAGTCTAACGAGCATTTGCTACAGCCGCATTCCAGAATTGAACTGGAAGAGAAGAGTCAGCAAGCATCGTCCTAGCAGCCTCAATCAAAGTCCTATTCTTTCGCTCAGCAACTCCATTCATTTGCGGAACATAAGGGGCACTGAATTGTTGAAAAATTCCCTTTGAATTGCAGAAATTTTCCATGTTATGGTTCTTGAATTCTATTCCGTTGTCTATTCTGAGTATTCGAACCTTGAGCTTATAAAGAGATTCAAGTTTGGTAACCAATACTTGAATAGAATCAAAAGTTTCAGATTTCTCCTTCAGAAAGAACACCCAAGAGTATCTGGAAAATTCATCAGTAATGACAAGACAGTACTGATCTCCAGCTATACTCTTACTACTAACAGGACCAAAAAGATCCATATGGAGAAGCTCAAGTGGAACAGTGATTGAGTGATACTTCTTTGGTTTGTGAGACTGCTTGACTTGCTTGCCCTTTTTGCAGGATACACAGACATCAGACATCTTGAAATTCTTCAGACTAACCCCTTCAACTAGATTGTTGTGTACCAGGTGATTCATCTTGCGTAGACTCAAATGACCCATCCTCTTATGCCAAAGTATTGAATCTTTCTCAGTTGCCTTTGTCATAAAACATGAAGCTGTGGAGGATGTTGTTGAAGCTGTGGCCATGTTGAGTACATAAAAGTGTTGCTTTCTGGGAGCTGACAATAAGATCCAATCTTCAGGGATAACCACACCTTCTTTAAGAATGTAGCATTTGGAATCATCAAAGAGAACCTTGTACTGTTTATCACAAATCTGTGATACATATAGAAGATTATTCTCCAATTGCTTGACATATCTAACTTTGTCAAATGTAACTTGCCCATTTGATAACATTCCCTCTCCCGTGATAAAACCATCTTTGTCACCCGCAAAAGCTACATATCCACCATGAACAGATTGAACATTTGAGAGTAGAGAGATATTTCCAGTCATATGCCTTGAAGCCCCACTATCGACAATCCAAGAGCTATTTAGAGCAGCTGTTGGGGCATTCTGCACAAAAATAAGACAGTTAGTTTAATTTGGGAACCCAAGCCTTTACAGTCTTGGGTTGACCCAATGAGTCTCGGATCATAACATCGATCCATTTACCATCTGAAACAGCCTTGTCTGAAGTGGGTGGAACTGAAGTCTCAGACTTTACTTTCCAGACTGCATTTTTACTGAAAGAATTTTTCAGATAAATGGATGATGATTTAACTTGATCAACATTTACCATCTTGGGAACATTCAAGTTCACTAGTGTCCCTTTACCCTTGTCCAAATATTTAACCTGGTTTGGTTGTTTGGGTTTTGTATGAATTGACTTGGATTCAGATTTGACAGGTTTAACAAAAATCTGATTTTGTTTTCTGGGTGGTGCAACCTTTGGTCTGATCAACTGTGGGCAAGATCTAACAAAGTGCCTAGGTGCACCACACTCAAAGCAAACCGGTTCTCCCTTTTTATGAAAATGTTTTAATTCAGAAAAAGATTGCCTTTTTGGTTTGAAAACATTTGTTTTAGGCGTGTTCTGATTAAAACCCAAATCATGTTTCCCATTTGGAACAAGATTGTCAAACTTGTTCAACACACAAGCTTCATTTTCTTTTGAAGCTTTCACAAAACCTAAGGCTTGATATATTTTTGAAGATGAGATTGGGTCACCCTTTTTGATAACAGGGAGTGGATTCTGAGTAGTAACACAATCAGATGAATCATCAGATTTATCCTCAGAATCTGAAACCCAATCCTCTACAAGTCCATCCACTGAAGATTCCTTTGACAAAGAGGAACCTTCATCAGTAATCATCCCAATAGGATCAATTACTAAAGGAGTTCTAACTTGAAAATCTTTAACATCTTTGTCATTTGGTGAATTGACAAAGCTGTTTAAGATTGGTGGAGGACATCTTTGATAACTCATAGTTCCCTTACCCTTATCATCAGCTTCTTTGCTGATCATGTGCTCAATGATATAAGATGCACTCTCATAGGTCTTAAGATTTTGTCCTAGGGTCTCATAATCACACTCAACCATTGCTAATTTCTTCTTTACCTCATTGATGGTATTGAGATAAGAAGTTATAGCATCTTGCTTGTTAAGAACAGCAATCTCAGCCTCATGAAGTTGTCTATTTAAAAGTTCAATTTTAGCTTGAAAATCTTTTTCATTACCTTTTAAAACTTTGTTAGCATCAATACACTGGTTGAGATCACTGATCAAAGCAGCATTGTGATTTTGATAGGAAAGGACCTTGCTTTTAAGATCAACACAATTAAAGCAGATAGAACAAGAAGATGAACAATCATCAGGTACCTGATCAGACTAAGAAGTTACAGCAGGAGTAGCAGATGAGTTTACCATCAAGGCAAACTGAGTAGGAGATTCTTCAACATCAGCATCAGACTCAGATTGAGTGTCAGAATCAGTCAAGCTTTCAGACTCTGATCCGGACGTTTCTTCTGTCTTGAGCTGTGCTCCTTCAGCAGTACTCTCTTCATGTAGATCATCTGTCTTCTGGATCTCAGCAACACATGCTTTATCTTGTCCCCCTTGTTCAGAATTGAATCTGAAATCCCAATTTTCACCTTCATCCTGCTGTACCATCAAAGCTTTGCCTGCATTTGAAGAACTAGTCTGAGCAGGAGAATCAATAGGGACAAGTCTTCTTTCTGTATTTGCTGCAGAAGACTTCTGATGATGAAAAGGATTCTTGTTTCCTGCTTTCTTTGGATGTTTGCATTGCCTAGCAAAGTGACCTTTTTCTCCACAATTGTAATAGGTGACTGATGCCATGTCAAAACCAAACTTAGACTTCTTGTTTAAGTTGATGTCTTTACCAGTCCTTTTGACAAACTCCTTAGCTCTCCTCACAACACTTGCCAAAGCCCACATAATATCAATCCTTTCCATATCATCTGGATCTATCTGAGAATAGTCATCATTTGTCAGATAAGGAATGCCAATCTGTCCTGCTACCAGTCCATCATAAGAACTAACCAAAGTAGACAAAAGACCCATATGCTCTTTAGCAATCTCAACTGTAACTTTATCAAAATTCTCTGTCTTTAGACTTGTGACTGGTTGATGATGTTCTTTCTGAGAACTTGAAGAGGATGATGACTGACAAAAAAGAATTTGATTGGAAGAAGGAGCTTCAGTGGTCTCAGAAACAAATGCAGTCTTCAGTGGAGCATGTGAAGAGGCTTTCTCTACAGTAGGTGTAGAATAGTACAATGAAGGATCCTGAACTTGAGCAACCCTTTTAGCTTTCCACTTGTTCTCAATTTCCTGCTCCTTCAATTTCTGAATAAAGTCATTGATATCCATGTGTGACATCATCTCATTCTGCTTAAGTACCATCAAAAATGATTCCCATTTTGGAAGAAGAGCATCTGCTAAACACTGAATCTTCTCCTGAGTAGTAGTCTTGACTTCATGATTAAACAACTCACTCAAAAAAAATGGTAAAATCTGGCAATCAAATCATCCAATGATTCATTCCCCACATACATAAAGCTGTTGAATTCCTTCCTCAATGCCTTTGACTTGATGTTCTTTAAAGCATCATTTCCCTCGTATCGCTGTTGTAAAGCATCCCACAGATATTTAGACGATGTAAACTGTCTGAACTGATGGAAGATATCAGTAGCAATGGATTGAGATAAAATGGCATAAGCTTTCTTCTCATAATCATAAAGCTTCCTTTGAGGCTCAGTCATCCGTGTGACTAGCATAGGAGTTCCATCTTCATTAAGAGGCCTCAGATATCCTCCTTCAATCATCATCCATAAATTGGTATCCACTCCATTGATGTGAATCTCAAACCGATACTTCCAGTATGGATAATCGTCTAAAGATAACAACTTAGGAGCCTTGTTAGAGTTTCCTATCTCAGTCTCAGTCAACAATAATGTCTGAATGGTTCGCCATCAATGCTAAGTCTTCCATTTAATCAGAAACAACAAGATTTAACACTTAGAAAAATTTGCAAACTGATAGCCGAATGAAGAGATAAAGGGCGAATGTCGGGGCCCGAATGAACTAATTCAGACGAATGAGAGACTGAGTATGACTCTTAGGACGAATGAACTCCTTCGGCGAATGAATGGGTCGAATGAGCTTATTCGCCGAATGACAGAATCGAATGAGAGCTATTCGCCGAATGAGGGCTATTCACTGAATGACTAGCCGAATGAACTCTTTCGGTGAATGACGACTGATTCGGGTGAACCTATTCGGCCGCCATTCTCATTCGGCAGATCTGAGGGTTTTTGCAACAAAAATTGCGATAACTTTTGATTTAGACCAGATCTAAGTACCAAATTTGGTACAGAACACCATTATATGATTATGAACCAATTGGGATTGAAGTTTGGACAAAAACACCACAAAACACCACGAATCTTTAATGAAACAGTAACTTTAAGGACAAGAAACCTAGGGTTTTTCAAATCTCGAACCTACAATCTGAGATTTAGTGATTTTGAATGGAAATCAAGCAGAATCAAGAGCCAAATCTCTGATACCACTTTGTAGGACCAACTAGGAGCTCGGAAACAATCCGATTCCAAGGGAAATCTGCTTGACAGCCTTTGGAATAGTGCGGAATCCTATTCCAGGGTTTTCCAATCGAAATCAACAGCAACCGTGGTGAATCGAGTGAGTAGAATCAACGTGCGAGTGAGAATCGATCACCACGGGTTGAGAATCGAAGTTGGACGTGAAGACTCGCTCAAAACTTCAAGGGTTTGACACTAGAGTGCACTGGGAAGAATGAGAACTCGAAAAAGTTAGGTTTGAAATGATTTGAACATGCATTTATAGACTGTAGTCATTCGGCCGAATGAGTGGCCGAAGCAACTCATTCGGCGAATGACTATGTGGAATATACAAGTCAGTCGAATGAGTCATTCGGCGAATGGCTCATTCGCTGAGTATAGTCATTCGCTATTCTCATTCGGCGAATGACTTCATTCGTTAGAGTCATTCGCCAGAATGAGTCATACTCATACTCAAATATTAATTAATCAATTCAAACAATCATATAATCAATATTAAACATTAAGAACAATGTATAAAGACAACTTCCATTAATATAACTTTAATCTTTACATGATCATTAGTACAAAATTGAAGTAGGGACATTAAGTGCATCAACAGAGTGTTAACAAATGTAGTCAACACATATATACTTACCTTGTTTCTTGACCCTTAATTAATTCTCAAATCGTTTCCTTAGCTCATCGAGCTCATAAGTACTCACCATGTTACCCTTGATATTAACCTAGTGAGCATAAGTTATGTTTTTACGTATAACTCAACTACTTGTTTAAACATATGATAGTCTTATAAAAGTTTTAGTGCTAGAAAAACTTTAACCCTTTCTGTAGACCAAGTTTGGTTAACATACTCCATTTTTCTTGTTGTGAATTCGTTATATAATCTAGCTCATTATCGTATAATTCCTCGGCAAATGAAACCGAAATACGAATAAGTATCGTTCGCATGCATGGGCATCCAAGATCCGGGCGAAAGAAACTCGTGGCACGAATGGAGATCATTCACACTATGTGTCGTGCGAATAGGATCTCCCGAATGAATACTCACGAATGAAGACTTGCGAATGGTGACTCAAGAAAGGATTCATTCGCCTAGTTCTTTCCTTCAGTCATCATGTTCATGCGAATGTAGCTGTCATGCAAGTAGGAGGCTCCATTCGGTCGTCCATGTCCATCCGAATAAGGTGCTCCTTCGGCCATGAAACCTATACGGGTAACGTCATTCGCCCGAGATGTATCAGTTTAGGCTCATTCGCCTATACTGCGATTGAGCATATTCTTGACCCATCTTCAAGTTCGTGACCAAATCTTGATGTCCACAAGTTCCTACACCATTATAGACCTATGTTGTGCAGTTTCTAATGGTTTTTGAAGGTCTAAATCCGGCTGAAAGGTGAGTGGCTCGAACAAGAAAGAAACCCTAAAAAAATTGTGGGTTTAGGCTCAATTTTAGCTGGTTCTCATTGGTTCAAAGCTCGGATTCTTTGTACTTTCACGATCTACACGCTATTGTGCTCGTTTTGACACCAAAATCACTTGTTTTGGTGGAGATTTGAAGGTTTTAGGGTTTGAAATTTTTAAAGAGAGAAAGTAGATAGAGAGAGACGGGAGTAGAGAGAGGGTGGGTAGGTGAGTGGGAGTTAATGGCATTTAATGCCATTTGACTCATCTAATCGTTCCGACGTGTTCGGGTTCGCTCGGTTTCGCTCGGTTTTTGGTTTCATCGTCACGATTCGTTACGATATTAAAAATAGAATTTATTAATTTAAATTAGGAGGTAATTCCTAGTAAATTAACTAATTATTTTTTATTTATTTTTAATTTCTAAAAACGTTTATTTTATCTGTTTAATCGAATCATACGGTTTTCACGCGTATTCGTTTGGATCGTCATCCGTACGAACACGACGAAAACTATACCTTTCGATGTGATTTTCTAATTATCAGACATCATTCAGAACGTTAAACTTTCAGATATATTCATGCGAATCGTCACCAAACGAATATTCCGTCACTTTAATATTCACGTAACGACGTCCCTTATTGTTTTGTTCTATCCAATCTCACATACGTCTATACATAATAAAATCCTAACTAACATTTACACAACAGTTCTGTGTTGTCAGATATGTTTCTGACTGTTAAACAATGGATTTGAAACATGTTTCTGAAACAGATGTGTAATAGTCCGTATTAAACATCAAATGATAATAACACACATGTAATACACATAGTTCGTACCTGAGTTACTGTACAAGTCACTGTTCCGGTTACGTTTCCGGCACTGATGTTACATCTACCTCCACTGCGGAAGCTGAGTATGTCGCTGCTTCCAGTTGTTCTCAGGTTATCTGGATGCAACAACAACTACTTGATTACGGTTTGAACTTTCTTGACTCTACTATTTATTGTGATAATTAAGCCGCTGTGCAGATCGTCAAGAATCCGGTATAACACTCCCAAACTAAACACATGACATCCGGATTCACTTTATCTGCGACTGTTTCAAACGGAAATTGATTCATCTTGAAAAGGTCCACACAGACAATGATCTAGCGGATCTTTTCAAAAAACCGTTCGATGCAGCTCGATTTCACCATTTGCTTGCATCTCTCAAACTAATAAGTTTTGATTTAAACATTTTTTTAAATACTGTAAAATTTGTGTTTTGTTTTACTTTTAATTTTTAGATCACAAATTTAGGGGGAGAATGTTTACGAAAATAGCAAAAAGATTTTCAGTGTTTGAGTCTATTTACAAAAACAACAAAAATATTTTTGGTTTATGAGTCAGTCTAAGATGATCTACAAGTTCAGGGGGAGTGAATTTTAAGAAAACAACAAAAAGATTTTACATTTTTCAAAGTTTAAGAAAAATATTAAAAGATTTTATTCAGATGGTCAAGTGAAAAGGTTCAATTGCGAAGTGAAATGATTTCTGACACTCAGAAATTCACTACCTAAACATAATTTCTAAAGAATAACAACTTTAGATAACTATAAATCACTAAGAAGTTAAAAAAATTTTTCATAGTGAAAGGATTGAACATGATCATTCAAAATATTAATTATATAAGTAAGTGAGAAGTAAGGAAAATCAGATAACCGGAAAAATGTAATAATTATTTGACCTTTTGCGTAAGTGTTTAAGTCAAAACAGGATTGTGTTTCGATAAACTTGAAATTGTTATGAAAAACTCGGGTATTTTCCATGTTTTGTGCAAACAAAGAGTGGGAAATACTTACTGAAGCATCCTCTGTTTTGCGTAAGCAAAGACCTAGATATGTGATTTTAAGGCCAATGTGTCTGCAGATTAGTAATGTAAAGGATGCCAATGAGCACAAAGATGATAGAAACACTTATTGTTCTTGATTCTAATATGATACATCTGTTCTTTTCTCTTCTCACCTTAAACTCTGACGAAACGTTTTAAGTTCGTTGAAACACAATCAAAGTTTAAAACAAAAGATTTCACAAAATTGAAAGGTTGCATGTTAATATGGTTTTACTGTCTCATTGCTCATAAACTTCCCAAAAGGATTTCAGAAAAACCATTAGAAAATTTTTGATTATGAGTCTTATTTTTGAATTTTGGAAAAACGAGTGAAAATCATTGGTGGGGTATACTTATTTTAAGGTTGGGCTTCTGTAAGAAATTATTTTAAGCTGTCAAATTTCTGGTACAGATTAGATCCCACGAAATTGACCCAACTCAACTTTGAACTCATCCAAAGTTTTTGAGTGAATTTTACTTTATTATACTTTACTTTATTTTACTTTACTTTATTTATTTTCTTTTCTTTTCTTTTATGTTATTTAATTTGTTTATTTATTTAAGTTAGAAATTTTTAAAATAATTAGTGCTCAATATGTGTATTCAAAATTATCTACTCGAAATATGTACACGATTTCGAACGAACTCGTGTACTCGATGTCAGCCTATATATAGTTCGAGCAGTTACCATTTCGAGTACCATAAATTTTTCGAGAACCCGTACTCTCTCTCCAGGCGATCTCGTTTTCTACACTCGAAATCAAAAATTCACTCCGACTATCATGTAGATCTGACTTAGGCTAACCTATGTATAGTTTTTGGTAGAATTTTGACCGCAAAATAAAAAGTTATTGGACAAAAAAGGTTTTCGAGTACTTTCGTGTGTTAATCGAAGGAATCTTGGACAAATCACCCCGAAATACTCAAAATTGGAAAGCGATCTTCTTATATGTTGGTCGCCTCTCATTTTCGAGCATTTTGAGTATAATTTGGAGTTTTTAGTAGCAAAATTGAAGGAGTTATGAGGATTTTCGAGTACACTTTTCGAGTACAAAATTTCGTCTACCCCTTTTCATGAACAAATTTTCATGAACTCCAATTTCAAACACAAGATTTTGAGAACAACCAAAATTCGTGTACTCCCAATTTCGTGAACTCCTGTAATTCGTGAACTTCATTTAACTTGGTGTTTTGACTTAACTCGATTGACTTGGACTTGGACTTAGAATTTTATTTTGGCTTTTGACTTTTGACATTTGACTTTAATTTTAGTCTTGTCTTATCTTTAACTGGCTTGGCTCGTTTTTGTTTCACAGGGGTGATCTACGATTTGTGCCCGATCACAACATGTCAGCATATGTCGGAGATCCTCCGGAGAAGCATGCCATGTTCAAAAGCATGGTAGAAGGACTGATACTTTCTCCGGTTAACTATGCCATTATGGAGCATACAAAGATCATTTCGAAGTTCATTTACGACTTTTGGAACTCCATCACGGAGCGAACTGATGCCAACGGAAACGTAAGCCTAATAGGGAAAGTTCAAGGGCAGTCGGTTATTACTACAGAGCAGATCCTCCGAGAATGCTTATAGTTTGGAGACAAAACCACTAACCCTGTTGAACTTGATCATGGGCTCGTACAGAGTACTGTGTACAAGATGGGACACGAGGGTCTTTACCCTCCGACACAGAAGAAGCTTCTCCACCCCTACTGAAGATATTTGGCGCACGTAGTTACACAGTGCTTATCTGGAAGAAAGGGAGGATACGATATGCTTAACCAGACTTAGCTCTTGCCTGGTAGCCATCGCTTTGGGACTTGAGTTCAATTACTCCAGGATGATCTTCAGGGATATGCACGCCAACATAATGGAAAACGGAAAGAAAGTGATGTGCAGATGTCCGTATGCTAAAAATAGAACAAATTAAAGCTGTCTAACCTAAGCTAAAGACACTATAACTAATCCTAGACCTAGACTTGCCCTACACACCTAGTAATAATCGGAAATCTTAAACTAGACCGCTATGAAGGCAAGTGTACCTATCGGTGACAGTATAGCAGGAGGAAGACTGGATATCGAACCAATGGACACTAGTTTGACAAACTAACCTAGACTGTGAACAAAATAAAGTAAAAGAGGGGGTTTGGTGCAACTCTGAAAACCTAATTGAGACTGTAACTACTAACTGACTTAACTAACAACTAAACTCTAAAACTGCAACTACCACCGGGACTGTAAATGAAATCTGACTGTAATAAGGAAAAACTGGTATACCTAGGCTGGGAATCAAAAGTGTGACAAGTGATGACTTGGACTGACTTATAAAGGATGAAGACTAGGATCTTAAGAGACACACTTAGAATAACCTAATGGGACCCAGATCAGATACCAGACAACACCAATGGAAAACCTAAGAGTGTTATGCATGCACTAGTCTACCGGGTCACCTTCCGGATTTTCCCGATATGCAATTGCACTCCAACGGGTGAATCACCTCCCGGATTTCTCCACCCGCGTGTATCCTAAGACACTAGAGAGTCATAAAGTTGAGTACCTTGACATGGATTGACCAAACGCTAAGTAAATCTTAAACAACGCCCTCCCGGGTCGTTTAACTCAAATATCCAAAGTGAAAGAGACCAACCATCTAACCTATCACCTCCCGGATTTCTAGGTTAGGTCACACATGCAAATCACAACACTTAATGATGTCTAATCCTATGGAATATGATCACTACTCCATAAACTAACCTAAAACACCAAGTAGTAGGCCTAACATGCATCTATTTGTGGAAAGACCTTCCTAGACACATGTGGATCTAATTAATCATCAAATATCATCATTCACACATGCAAATATCATCAAAGATTCAAACTTACAGCTGATTACAAAGAATATAAAATCCATAAGAATAAATGAAGTCCAAACATCATCAAGATAACAACTTTATCATCCCAAACATAAGTATAAACCAAGATCTAGACAAACAACATGATAACAGTAGCAAACCAGATCTGAACAAAGTCTAAATACATCATAACTACTGATTAAACTAAGAAACAAGGAAAAGATAAGAACAATACTCAAATGCTTCCTTCTTCTTCATCCCAACAAGCTCTAATTAAGCCTTAACACCCACGGTTAAGCTCCAACAGCCCAAGGCTTGATTAGGGTTCCAAAATCGCAGAAGAAGACCCCAAAAACGATATGGGAGCGTCCCATTTATATAATGCATGAAACTAGGGTTTTTGGAGCTGAATATGGTCTGAGGCGCATCGCCAAGCGGGGCTGCGTGGGGCTAGGCGATGCGCTCGAGGCAAATTAGTCGGGTGGCTGAGCCTGGCAGGTGCATCGCCTGCGGTCGGTAACTCTAACCAGGCGATGCGTGCGGATCAGTGGGAATCAGAGAATGTTCCCAAGTGCATCGCCTGGGACCAAGTGTTGGCTCTGGGCGTACCGCCTAGGGTTTTTTTCTTTGTTTTCTTCGCTCGATCAACCGCACTCGATTCCGATGCCCATTCGCCTTCATTTCCGCTCCTCCGGGACACAATCCTGCACAAAAACAATAAAATGTAAAAAGGAACTAAAAAAGACTCGAAATATTAACAAAACTTACGAAAACGGACTCAATTATGTATGAAAACGGATGTGTTAAACTAACACATCAAAATTACCCACACTTAAACCTTTTTCGTCCTCGAAAAAGCTTACAAAATGGAATCATAGATCATGGACTTGGTTTTTATTTGCAAAAGATTTATCAATCCTAAATCCTTGTGTATTAATCGATATTGTTGGTATAATGGTCCAATCTAAACCCAAACACTAATTTCAAGTTCCCTAGTCATGATTATTTTTGTTCAATTTCAATCATTCATCTTATGGGTCCTATCCCTTGGTCAAAACTAGTCATCATAATTCCAAGTAAACGCTTTCAAGGCATAGGTTTAAGTCTAAGGACTTAAACCCACCTCTGTATGCATACTACTTAGAGATAATCAAAATTCAACCTAATGATGGAGATGGATGAAGGTGTGAGCATTTTGCCTTTTTATTCTTTCACTTTCTTTTGCTTTTACCTCACTTGAGCGTATTACAGCACTGTTTCACTCGGTTGCTAGTCGGGGTATGACAACTGCTTTTTAGCTCTTATTCTCACTTTCTTTTATTTGCACAGGCTCCGCTCACTTAGTGGATTGTGGAATTTCTTTTATTTAGCGGGCGCCATAAGCCTCGGATTTATTTTCATAAAAAGAGGATATATGTGCGAGGTTTAAATTTTTAAAGATTCTAGGTTACTAGTTTACAAAGGTTCCTTTATTCACTATTACCCAGTTTCAGATTTCCCAAATTTTCCAAGTCTTAAACCCACAAGAATCCTGAATTTAAGTTTATTCTGTCAATCCTAAGGAACTTCCTATCGGCTGGGCCTACCAACAAATCCCAAATCAATACACAAGTTAGCCTCTAAAAACCAAAGTCCTAATCATAATCTGATCATTTTCCATTTATAAGGTGCAAGCTAAAACCAAGGTCATTTTCAAGACTCTAGCTATATACAACCTAAAACTCTTGACACAATCAGAATAGAAGTCAGTCAACAGCCGGCCGTTTGCATATGGAATAGTCTAAGTAGTCGCCACCTGAATGGAAATTGAGTACGAGTGGTTAAAACCAGACCGCATTTAAGATCTCAAACAACCAAACTAGATTAATTGTAGAATAAAAAGACTCAAATACTGGCCTGATTTACTATTTACAACTGACTCAATTAAAAAAAAATCTTTTTGTAAATTTTTCAATTTTTTAATTTTTTTTTTGTGTTTTTAACTTTGAATATTTACAATTTGTATTATTTAATTACAAGTTCTAGTTTATTTTAAAAAAAATTCAAAAATTTTATTCAAAATTTATAATTTTTATTAAAATTTGACTTAATATATATAATGACTTGTTTTTACAAAAATTAAAACTAAAAAGCGCCTGCCTGACATACCCACACTTAGAACAACACATTGTCCTCAATGTGAATTCAGAACTGGCTATTGAAAATGAAAACTAAAATTACAAAAGGAAAACGACTAACTCCTTGATATAATGTAAACATGTCGTGCGTGGAGTCACGCGCCTTTAAATTCACAACTCAAATGTACAATTGTTAATACAAAAACAAATGCATTACAATTTATTTAACAACGTTATAAAACAACCAATGATACATAATTAAACAATTATACAACAACCACAAATTAATAAACATTTTACAAGAAGTTAAATAAAAACAACCAATTCACAACATTAATATACAACAACCATAATAATAACAGAAATGTAAACAGAACCACAAACAATCACATAAACAGAAAACAAACATACTAAAATAAGAATATAATACATGGTACTGTCTGAATACAAACAAAATAAAAATACAACAGCTAATCGAAATACAAACTACTCCTCATCCTCCCCGTCATCTGGCTAGGTATCGGTGTCGCCCTCAGGGTCGGATGGGACGTGGGGTTTGGCTTTTGAGGGGGCATCTCACAGCCCACATGAGCCGCCATGCGCCTCATCATCTCCTCAAACATGTCCATCCTCTGAATGACATAACGGATTGTGAGACGAGGAGGAATAGGAGGGCGTGGCGGGTCGTCACGAGGTGGCCGCTCCCCTCGGTGCAGAATGAGGTGCGTCGATGGCGGAGGAACGACAGGTGCCTATTCTAGAAGGTCAGGGGCCGTTAACAGAGGCATCCAACAGGTGGTGTGTCAAAAGTCACCTTCCCCGAGGTCTGCATGTCATACAACGCATATGACGTCGTCTCGGGGCCAAGTGTAACGTGCTCCATAGGATATGTGGCGAACACTCGGAGACGATGCGCCAAATGGCCGATGTACGACCCCATGTCAATGCGCGCAGTGTGGCCTCCGCGGCTAGGCCTCGATAAAGATGTCAAAAGAATGGTTGCGCCCTGTATGCAGTACAAGCAAAACAGGTCGAAGTAGCTGACCTTCTCCTTTCCAGAATGGTGAGGGATAAAGGTGCACGCCAGAGTCCTATGTATATATCTAATGAACAGATCACGGATCTCGGTGGCCAGCCTACGCTCGGTGTGAGGCTGGGTGGAGATCGTTCCCCAGTATGTGACTCACTCCTCCTCGGTGACGTACCCGGGCCTAGCTGCCCGAGTAACGCCCCGGAGGAGGCCCTCAAAATCAGAAGGCGCTACCTCCTCCTGCGTGTAGAGCCCGAAGGCGACTGCGAACTGGGTGACACTCATGGTGTCAATGTGTCGCCCTAACGGAAAGTATACAGCTCCAGGATATGCCAACGAGCGTGTGTCGTACTGTAAAGTAGATAAGAACTCCACAGTGAGCTCGTCATACTGGATACAGTCGCAGCATAACAGGCGGGCCTACTGTGGAGTCATCATCGTGTCGAACTCAGCAACACGACTCAACTGATCCAAGATGTGTCTGTCGTATCCATGGTGCTGCATCGTCTCCAGTCCGACGAGCGTACTCCATAGTGTCTGCCGAAAACTGGAGAAAGGTATGGTCAGCTCTACGACACAGATGCGGCAGAAGGGAACGTGCATCCGGTGGCGGGATGACCAGAGGGACCAAATAGCGAATATCCCTCACTCGTGGCTGCATGCTGCGCTGCGTCATCGCGCCTGGGCCTCTTGGCCCCTGATGTGGATGCCTCAGCCATCTCTGCAAGAATGTACAACAAATATATACGACTAATTACAAACTAACTACAATCCTAATTCCTAATTTATTATTAATTTTATTTGAAAAACGTTTATTTATATACAAAGTTGTTTGATTATGTTATTTATGTACAATTTTTGTTTATTGATTTGTTTATTAGTGTTATACATATATACAATGTATTATTCTTTATTTATATGTAAATTTTTATTTTAGTTGAATTTTATTTAATTATTTACAAACATTATTATTTATTGAGAAAAGAATATTGTACATTATTTATTGTGTTACATACATATAGCTTTTTATTTTAGATACATAAACCTAAATTATTTATATACGTTATGTAAGTTTATTTTATATTGTTTATGGTACAATTATTCATAATTATTTATTTGAGTACAAGTATTTGTACAAGATTTATTTATATGCAAGATTGTTTATTCATAATATACAACTTATTTTATTTATAATACTTAAGTGAATTTATTTATTATACAAGTACATATAAGTACGTATATATATATATATATTTAATTTATTTTTGAATTTGTGTGTATCAAGTAAATATATGTATATAGATACTTATGATGTTTTATTAGTTATTATTGAATTATTTAAAAGCAACATTTTATTTGTACAAGTGTTTTCCTTGAATTTATTATATTATTCATATATTTACTTTATTACACTAACTATTTTCATAATTAGTGGTTGATTAATTATTTACTTTTATTTTATATTACTAAACATACATATACATACATGTATTTATCTTGTTATTATTATACAAAATTTATTTACTTTTTATTTTATGTAATTATTTTATAGTATTTATACCATACTTATATTAAAAGTATTTATAATGTTTATTTTATATTACATAATTTTTATTATACATATACTTATTTATATTACAAAAATTATTTATTTATTTTCATTACCTATTTTGTTACAAAAGATATAACTTATTATTATTTATTATTTTCTGTTTAATTTTTATTTTATTTAATTTATTTTTTTCTAACACCATAAGTTATATTTATTTTTATGTATTTATGTATTTATGTATTTATTTATTTATTATTATTATTATTATTGTTATTATTATTATTATTATTATTATTATTATTTTCTTTTACTGTAAAATCTGAAATAAAATAAAAATAAAAACAAAATTTGAAAAATTCAGTCTTGGCACAACTCCTGTACACCAGTGTCCGAGTCCATGCTATGTGCCTAGGGCTACATTTCCGGAAAAATTGGGGGCTCGGCCACCGAGGCTTCCCCGACCGGATTTCTGTTCAAAATCAACCCAAAACAACCCTAATCTATCTTATTCCTAATCTAAAATGGATGAGATTCAGAAAAACAAAAAGGTGTTACCGGTTGTGTGTATGCATTGGTAGATGAAATATGAAATCAACCGCAGTGATGGTGACGATGACCAGAGGTGACGTGGTGGCTGTAGATGATGGGGATAGAGGCGACAGTGATAGAGATGAAGACAGGGGTGGTGTGGTGGTGTTGCTTATGATGGTCTTTATCGAGGAAGGTGAGTGTGGATGTTTGATTGTTGCTGCGACCTGTGGTGGAAGAGGCGATCGGTGGTTGCAAAAAAGGGTTAAGGTGTGGAGGTTCTTGACTCAAGGCGTGCGAGGCGTTGTGTGAGAGCGTGGTAGGCGTGATGGTGGAAAGTGGTGAAACCGGTGGGTTTTTTTCTAGAAATTCCTAGAACCGTGCGCAATGTGTGGTGCCAGTAACTGGTCTAAGGCATTACGCCTATGGCTAAACGATTCAAATTCTGAAAATGGATCCGTGCGCTACGCCTTCTGCTGGTTGCTCTGGCCAGGCGTAGTGCCTAGGGTTTAATCTTCTGATTTTCTTTTTTAACTAATTTAAGTAAAAGAAAAAAACCTGAATAATTTTAAACTAAATTAATCCTAATAAACAAAATTAAATTTAACTATTACTAAACTAAATTCTAATAAAATGAAACTTAACTAAAGTTAAACTTAATAAAACAAAACAAGTGAAAACAAAATTAACTAAATTTTAACACAAATTAATCATACTCAAATTACTAGCAAATAAGATTAATTCTAATCAAACCCTAACAAACTTACAACTAAAATTAACCTAATAGCAAAAAAGGAAAATCGAGTTAGGTAACCAGTGAAGTATAAAGAAATCAAATTCTAAGCAGTTAATTGTAATCAATTGTCCAAAATGGTAATATCGAACGTCCTGACATACCCACACTTGAATCTGACACAATCGTGTACGCATAAATACATCACCAATCACAAAAAACTCGATATACTTAAACTAAAACTATGTACACTATATACAAGTAGGTCCGAAGCCCGAATCCCTAACCTGCGCGGGACTCGAGGAGAACTACCTCCTCATCAAACATAACCGGGCCTCTGATGTAGGGCTTCAACCGGTGCCCATTGACCATCCATGTATGGTCCCCCGATTCCAACTCCACCACTCCATGCGGAAACACCTCGCGAATAACAAACGGGCCTCTCCACCTTGACTTCAGCTTTCCTGGCAAAAGCCTCAGTCTCGAGTCATAAAGCAGAACTCGATCTCCCTTCGCGAACTCCTTCACATTCTTCAATCTCCTGTCGTGCAGCGCCTTCGTGCGCTCCTTATAATTCCGCGACCGAGCGTACGCCTCGTCGCATAGCTCATCCAACTCGTGCATCTGGAGGAATCGGTGCTTGGCGGCCTGTAACAAATCCAAGTTCACAGCTTTCAAAGCCCAAAAGGCTTTGTGCTCAAGCTCTACCGGTAGATGACATGCTTTCCCATAGACCATGTGATATGGAGTCGTCCCAATCAGATTCTTAAACGCGGTCCTAAAAGCCCACAAGGCTTCATCTAGGTTGTCGGCCCAATCTTTCCTAGTGTGGCTGACAGTCCTCTCCAAAATCCTCTTAACTCCCCAATATGCGTTTTTCACCTGACCGCTAGTTTACGGATGATATGTGGTCGACAGTCAGTGGGTGACTCCATACTTAGCTAGCACTTTGTTCATCTGGGCATTGTAAAAGTGTGTGCCACGGTCACAGATCAACGCTCTCGGGGTCCTGAATCTACAGAACATGTCACACCTAGCCAAAGCGGAACACGCGAGATGTGACGGTCATGGATTCACAGTCATTGTTTACATTTAACGACTTATACATGCATTAATAATAAGTTTTAACATCATGTCTTAAATTACAATCATCTGATTTATAACAAACATATGTTCTAAACTTCAAAATATGATAAGTAAGACTTCAAGCAAATCATTCCCTAAGTAAATAGGCTACGCTGAAAAAATCCCAATAATATGTATGTTAACGTGATGAGACTCTATGAAAATCATTCTCAAAATATGTCCCATGCTTGCTTTAGTTATTTGAGAAATACATGCTAAAAACAGTCAGCATAAAGCTGGTGAGTTCACAGGTTTAGACGCGTAAAAATTGAGTTGTTTCATTCGACCACAAGTTTTTAAAAATGTTTCTATTGTTCTCAAAAACAATATCATGAGTTATGTATATCAGTTATTACCATGAGCTCCCATAACCGAACTCGACATGATTGAATTGCCCCATCCCAATGTTCTATCGCAAAATATTGTATCGAGATGAGTATTATGCACCCGATCTGACCTACAATCAAAGTTAGAGCTACTAACCACGGGTGGGGTTTGTCACTCCCGAATAGTACTATTCCCAATAATTCACGTTTACCAACAATTAACGGTTATAGAATAGGGGACTTAAAAGCGATAAATGTGACTCGTGTAATAATGTGTTGAACCAAAACCACTTGTGTCAATGAAACGAATACAAGCATGATTTCTGTTAGTGCATAATTGTAATAGTTTGCTATTCAAAAATGTAATTTATTTAAAGTTTTGTATAGGTTCGGCTAAGAGGTTTGGCTTAGGTTCGTCTGGCCCACGAACCTAGGCAGGTTCGGCGAACCTATTATTCTGATAGGTTTGGCGAACCTATAACCTTAGGAAGGTTCGGCTAATAGATAGGTTCGGCTGACAAGTTATGTATATATAGAAGGTTTGTTTGAATTCTTCATAACTTTGTTAGAACTTTGACAGAACCTGAGTGTAATTCTCTGTGTGAGAAACTTTCGGTGTGAAAGAGTTGTAATCATTTGTTTATTAATAGAAGAAGTTTGTTTATGAAATTACTTGTTTGGTCTTTGATTCATTCTATATCAACCATGGATTCCGCACGTGATTAATAGATTGTAGAGCTTCTTGATCGATCCTAAAAAGATTTCACCAAATCTACAGTGGTATCAGAGCATTCGGTGAAGTTCTATATTGATTTGATCAAAGAATTCAAGTGATTTGAATATTTGAAGATTATGGCTAAAGTTTCTTCTTTTCGAGTCGATTGATTGCTGTTTGAGATTCGTTTTATCATCAATTGTTGTTGTATTACAATAATTCACTATTTGGAGGTGTTATTTTGAAGATTCAGAAGGATTTTTCAAAGTTTTGGAAGGTTTCCCTCTCAAAATTTTTGAATTTTGCTGTACAGGTTCGTGAGTCGAACCTGTGAGTTACTGGAATAAAAGGTTCGCTGGTGAGTTAGCAAGGTTTGCTAGTGACTATGCAAGGTTTGTCTGAGGTTCAGGTGCAAGGTTCGTCCAAGGTTCGTCCTAGGTTCGTGTGATAATTCATCTGAAGGTTCGTCTGGGTTGCAAGAGATTCGCTTGGATCAAGGTTCGCTTGTCTCAGGGTTCACTTGTTTCACGGTTCACTTGTCTCAGGGTTCGTCTGTCTAAGGGTTCGTTTGTTTCAAGGTTCGCCTGTCTAAAGATTCGCTTGTGATCTAGGTTCGTGAGTTTAAGGTTCGTTACTCTAGGTTCGTTTGGTTGATTGAAGGTTCGCCTATCTGAAAAGGTTCGGCAAGTGATTTTCCTGAAAAGGTTCGCTGCTTAAGAATTCTAAATCTTGTCTGAGATGTACGCAGCTATGGCTCGTCAGAATACCAAGCTCCAGAGCATTCTGATTAGTGAAACCGAAGTGGGAAGTGCCAACAAGGTGCCAAAGTTATTAGATTTGGCTAATTATGACAATTGGAAGGGTCGATTCGAAACTCATCTTAATGGCACGGACACTAATCTATGGGAGAGAATTCTATCTCCATATAAGAGACCCAGAGTTGTTGGAACTGATCTATATCAACTCTTAGAAAGATTAGATGTCGATGAGCGAAAGATATATGATTCAGAGAAAAAGGCATACTGGTTATTAAGTCAAGCTATTCCAAACCAGATTCTACACCAATTCGATGAACACAAGACTGCTTATAGTCTTTGGAATGCCTTAAAAGCTAGAGTTGAGGGAAACACAAATCTGAAGAAGATGAAGGCAACATATATTCGAAAGGAGTTTGAAAATTTTAACATCATAGGCAATGAAAGTCTGGATGCTTTAATCACTAGATACAGACATATGTTTCCAGAAGTGAGAAAATATGGCATCGAATATTCAGAAGATGAAAAGATTGATTGTCTAGCTGATGCTTTGCCCGATAAATGGAACTCTTTAGTGCTGATATTGATGGAGAATCTACCAGGACTGACCTTGGTAGAATTTATTCAGAAGCTTGAAGAACAAGAGATGAAGGATAAACGAAAAGCAAGACGAGTGAATGTTACTCAAGATCCTTCATTATATGGTGGTTCTGTAGTTACACCGCCTGCTTCATCTGCCAAAATTCAGACTGCATTTGTGTCTAGTACTTCTGATAGTACTCATGTTCCTTCTACATCTACAAGTTCTAGTTCATCTTGTTCTAACAATGAGAAAAAGTCTGACCCAATACCACCTCCTGTTCAGCTCAATACTACCAATCTGGGAAAAGTTACTGTTGAAGCTGTTAAGGATCACATGTCTATTCTATCTTGTGTTGTCAGTGCATACGATGAATAAGTTGCAGGAAGAATTGGGAATGCAAATCTGACACTTGAAGACTATGAACAAATCGATGATGATGAAATGGAACTAATTGATACACAATGGGCACTAGCAAGTGTTATACGAAGAATCAATCGGTATGAGAAGAAGACGGGCAAGAAATTCACTTTCGACCGCAACACCAAATTTGGATTCAATCCAAAGTCTACTCAGTGTTATAACTGTGGTGAGCATGGTCATTTTGCCAGAGAATGCAAGAATCCTAAGAAACAAGGGAATCTAAATCCATTCAAGCCGCAAGATACTTTCCAGAAAAAGAAAGAAAAATCTGATGATTCATCTAAAGCTCTTGTGAGTCAAGCTGATGAGGGCTATGACTGGGGGAAGCAGTACGATGAACTGATGGGTGCGTTTATGGCTAACAGCTGAACTGATGGAGAGCACAGAAGCGAATAAGAAGCTGACTTTAAGAGAAAAATCTTTTGATAAGAAGATAATCGATCTTGGTAAAGAAAATGAAGATTTAAAAATCAAAGTTTTACAAAATAACCATGCTGTGTTTGTGCATCTTGAATCGGTTCAGAAGTTAAAGGTGAAATTATCAGCAGCTAAAGCCGATGCTGAGTTACACATAGGCAAGCTTGAAAATTACCAAAATTCAGCTTATGTCATCGATTACTTTGCGGCTATGCAAAGATCTTCGCATGATACTTCTGGAATTGGTTTTCATGCTGTGCCACATCCTCCTAGTTATGTGTCAAGACCACAACTTGATCCGACTTTGGAAGTTAATCCAGCTTCATTAAAGAAGATTATGTTTGATCATGTAACTGAGGATGAGGAAAGTTTATCATTTCATGATAGTGAGTTCGTTGATTATGATGCTCCTATTATCGAGGACATCACAGATTCGGAATTTCCAGCTGATATTCTGAGGATGATTGGTCATCAAGTTAATAATGTAGAGAAGAAGAGTCCAAATTTTCAGAAGTCAAAGTCTGAAATAAAATCAGCCGAGAAAGCAGTGGTCAAACAAAATGTTGTTTCCAAACCAGGATTAAGAGTCAAAACTTCCTCCACTCTCAAACCTACTGTGTTTGTCAAGTCTTCCACTACACAGAAAGGAGAGTCGAGTAATGTTTTTCAAAAACAAAAGGTTTTTTCTGAAAAGATTGATAAGAAGTTTGTCAAGGTGGTTGACAAGGTTAATCAAATTGGGGCTGGAAACAAAGGAAAATCAAAAATTTCTCAAACTCAAAATAATTTCAAGATAAAAGCCACTGGTTTGAGGCAAAAAGTTTTATCTCCATCTGTTGTATCTAAATCTTTGGGTTCATCTAATAGTTGTGATGAATCAAAACCAAAGAGTATTTCGCAAAGAAAATGCTACATATGTGAGAGATTAGGTCATGTCATTGCTGATTGTGATTTGGATAATTGCCACAGATTTCATTCTTTTACTCCACGAGAAACACGACAGTGTTTTACTTGTGGCGGAAAAGGACATATTTCAGCAAAGTGTCCAAATCATAAAATCAGGAAAAGTCCAGTAAATGACAGTCGGGTGATCAAATCTGGTGGGAATCCTAGGAAGGTGAAGCCTAGCGAGGAGGAAATGAGAGTTCTCAGGAAATTTGATCCTGAATGTGTCTGGGTTAAAGAAGAAAAGAATCAGAAAAGGAAAGTTTCTGATAAGAAACAACATGTCAAAAAGTTGGTAAAAAATGCATCATTATCTGATGATGAATTTTATGACAATTTTTCTTCTAACCGATTTTCAAAACAAAATGATAATACAAACTCTTTTTGGAAATTCAGACACAAGTCAGATGATAAATTTTTTGTGAGAAAGGATGAATGCTTGGAAGATGGGTCTTCAAGTAGTTCAACAAAACCGAATGGCAGGAGGCTATTCAGGGAGACTCAACGCCGGAATGGCGGGAGTCATCCCTTTTGATATTGATCAAAATTTTTAATTTATTGTGCAGGTGGCATTCATGGGCCATATCAACAGTCGCTGGATTGTTGATAGTGGATGCTCACGGCACATGACGGGAGAGTTAGGTTTGTTGCAAGATTTTAAGGCAATAAAAGGATGTTATGTTAATTTTGCAGGTGACAAAGGTGGTCAGATTACCGGGTGTGGTAGTTTGTCTAATGGTAAAGTTTCCTTTGACAATGTGAATTACTGCAAGGAGTTAACTAACTATCTTTTGAGTGTGTCACAGATATTTGACAAAGGTTATAAAGTGTTGTTTGATGACAAGAAATGTTATGTGCTTCAACAAGGAATTCAGATTCCTGAAGAATGGATTCTGATGACTGCCGACAGGAGTAAGGATTTATATGTTTTGGACATGGCTAAGGCGGAGACGGTAAATATGGTAGAGACATGTCTGGTGTCGAAGGCAACCGAGTAGGATACGAGGTCTTGGCACAGACGGATGGGTCACATACATATCAGGAAGATGAATCATTTAGTACATAATCAATTGGTTGATGGAGTACCGGTTAAACACTTTAAACTCCCTGATGTGTGTGTGTCTTGCAAGAAGGGTAAACAGAAAAGGAGGTCCCATAAAACGAAAACAGTGTTTTCTATTGATAAACCACTGGAACTACTTCACATGGATTTGTTTGGACCGATTAAGGTGAAGAGTATCGGTGGCGAATCATACTGTTTTGTGGTGACCGATGATTTTTCTAGATTTTCATGGGTAATGTTTTTAAAGTATAAATCTGAAACTTATGAAAATTTTGTTTTACTAGTGAATAGGTTGGAGACATTGTACAAGTTAAGAGTAAGGTGTGCTCGATCAGACAATGGGACAGAGTTCAAGAATCAACAGATGGAAGAATTTTGTGATTCAAAGGGCATTCAGCAGCAATTCAGTGCACCATATAAACGAGAGATGAATGTTGTAGCTGAGAGAAAGAACCGGACATTGATTGAGTCTGCTAGAACTATGCTCGCTGATTCTAAGCTCCCCATTACATTCTTGAGTGAAGCCGTAGCGACCGCCTGTTTTACCCTTAATAAAGTGCTAATTGTGAAAAGACATAATAAGACTTGTTATGAACTGCTTCAAAATCGAAAACCTAATTTGGAACACTTGGAACCTTTCGGGGCTCCTTGTACTATGCTTAAGAAAGATGCTAAATTCAACTCTAAGGTTGAAGAAGGTTTCTTTCTTGGCTACAGCCTGCCCAATAAACGTGTGTTTAACAAACGTACGGGTGTTGTGGAACTATGGTATAATGTGGATGTTCAAAGACATACACCTATACCTGAAGGCAAAGGACCAAATTGGCTTTTCGATTATGATAAACTTTTTGAGTCTTTTAATTCATCTCCTGATTTTACTAATGATGAAATATCCTTACAGATGTTATATGATCTGCAGAATTCTGACGATCAAGGTGTTTTTCATCAAGCTGAAAATAATCATCCAACGAAGGAAGGCACTTCAGGAGCAATGAATGATGATTGGTCATCTAAGGATGATAATGATGTTTATGAAGATGCAGTGTCTCATGATCAAGATGTTGATCAGAATATCACAAATCTTGATCATAATGTTGGGGTCCCGCAAGTGCCGGTTACGGGAGTACATGTGAATCATCCTGTGGAGCAGATCATTGGAAATCCGTATGTTGGAGTATAGACAAGAAGTCAAGTTACAAACGCAGAGAGTTTGTATGTTGTGTTGAAGAAAACTCATGGAACTCAAGAGTTATGGATGCATTTTACATTCATTTCTCAGATTGAACCAAAATCTGTTACTGAAGCGCTGCGTGAGCCTGCCTGGGTGGAGGCCATGCAAGAGGAGCTGAATCAGTTTCAGAAGCTGGGTGTGTGGCATTTAGTGGATTTGCCAAAGGGAGAAAAGAAGATAGGCACCAGATGGGTGTTAAAGTGCAAAAGAGATGATAGAGTCGTGATTGTTCGGAACAAAGCACCTTTAGTTGTTCAAGGTTTCAAACAAGTTGAAAGGATTGATTATGAGGAAGTGTTTGCACCAGTGGCACGGCTAGAAGCCGTACGACTCTTTCTGGCTTTTGCTGCTCACAAGAAATTTAAGGTTTTTCAGTTGGATGTCAAGTCTGCATTTCTCTATGGGTCTTTGAAGGAAACAGTGTACGTTTGTCAGCCACCGGGCTTTGAGGATCCTATCCACCGGGATCAAGTTTATATCCTCGACAAAGCACTGTATGGTCTACACCAGGCTCCATGGGCTTGGTATGAGACGCTCTTAACTCACCTTATTGAACACGGGTTCAATAGGGGTCAGATTGACAAGACATTGTTTTATCGGGAAAAGGACAAGGATATTCTCCTTGTTCAGATATATGTAGATGAAATCATCTTTGGATCTACCGATGAACAGATGTGTTTGGAGTTTTAATAGGTTATGATTGAGAAGTTCGAAATGAGTGCCATGTCAGACATCAAGTTCTTCTTGGGTTTACAAATTGATCAGACTGATGATAGAATCTTCATTCATCAGACAAAATACATTCAAGATGTGCTAAAACGGTTTAGCATGCTTGATTGTAAACTGATTTCCATGCCCATTCAGCCCAATCACGGGATTGAGCCTGATATTAAGAGGGAGCTAATTGATGCTACTTTATATCGTGGAATGATCGGAAGCTTGATGTATTTGACTGCCTCACGGCCATATATTGTATTTGCTACAAGTATCTGTGCTCGCTATCAATCAAAACCTAAAGTTTCTCATCTGATAGGAGTCAAGAGAATTCTTCGTTATCTGAAGGGTACACCAGACACCGGTCTGTGGTATCCTAAGGATGATAACTTCTCCTTCAATGCTTATAATGATTCTGACTATGGAGGATGCAAGACTGATGCCAAAACAACTACTGGAGGTGCACAGTTTTTAGGGGAGAGGTTAGTCTCTTAGCAGTGCACAAAGCAGACATCTGTTGCTACTTCAACTTGTGAGGCTGAGTATGTAGCGGCTGCCAGTTGTTGTTCACAAGTCTTGTGGATACAACAACAAATGAGAGATTACGGTTTGAATTTCATGACTACCCCGATTCATGTTGACAACGAGGCTGCTATTGCTATCACTAAGAATCATGTGTTTCATTCACGATCCAAACACATTGATATTAGGTTTCATTTCATACGCGATTGTTATGAAAAAAAACTATCTGATGTGGTGAAGATACATACTGATGAGCAAAGAGCAGACCTTCTCACCAAGGCCTTTGACAAAAACCGTTTTGAGTATTTACTCAAATTAAATGGAATTCGGGTCATGGGTGAGGTAATTAAGAATCAATCTCCTTCATAATCATTTTTATTGAATTAAGAGCAGATATTTTATTTTTTGTTGTTTTGTGTTTTAGTTTTTAGGGGGAGAACAATTTTGAAAAACCAAAAACACAAAAACATTAAAAAATTGAAAATTCTGAGAAATTGATTCGACCAAGTGAGAAATGATAGCACATTGTTTGCAATTGGAAGCACATTTGTATCATTAACAACTTAAACTTAAAGAGCAGTTACAAGTACTAAGTATGATATGTTAGTAGGTTTATAACCTAGTTAAGATGAAATTAAACAAAAGTTTGATCTTGCTTTATAAGAAACAGATGCTTAGAATGCAGTACTTAGTTTCGTCCTGAATGAGTGGTAATTAGTTTTACAAAATGTTTCTTGAACAAAAAGTCAAGTTGCTAGTTTTGATCATGTGTTTAATTTTCAAAAGAAATTCTAATTGTTTTTTTCTTTTATTTTAGTTTAAAGCTGAAACAATCTTTGTGTATACTTACGTATCGACCTGATTGTTATAGTTTTAAACAATTCAAATTTGTTTTCTTGGTTTTGATTAAGGTTTGGACAATCTCTGCGTATATGAAAATATCGATCTGATTGTTAAAAGCTTAATCTTAAATTATTTTTTAGTTCATTTTCTGGATCATTTGAGTATACGTAAGTATCAACCTTGATTCCACGAATTTGAACAAATTCAAATTGTTTTCTATTTTGTTATTTTAGAAAGAAATTCTGCTTTATTTTTCCATGATCAGGCTAGTTAAAATTTGAAATAATAAGTTTCAAGAACATTTATGTTTGATTAGTTATTCACAAATCGGGGATGTGTTCAAGTAAATGGATATTATAAGGTATTTGATAATTTTGTTTAAATTGATATCTTGACTAAGTAATTAAACTTAAAAAGGATAAGTATACTGACAATCATCTTGGGATGGTAATTTGCAAATAAAAATATTCATTAATTCAATCAGATGTGTTGACAATTGTAGAACAATATGATCTTATGTTTGGATCTTTCTCAAACAAAAAGATTTGATGTTTGTTAGTATAGTTAGATTGGTCAAATTTGTAGCTTAATTGTTTTAAAAAAAAAGGTTTGAAAAATTACAAAAAGATTTTTATTTTTATCTGATGTTAAATCAATAATTTTTTATTATTTGTTTGACTTTGAAACATTTAAACATGGATTTGTTTTGAAATTTTAAAATAAAAACAAAATTTTTCAAAAAGGTTCGCCAGATGAGGTTTCTGAGAAGGTTCGTCCATAAGGTTCGTTGGACAGGTTCGCTGGTCAGGTTCGCCTAAAAGGTTCGTCTAAAAGGTTTGCCTAAGAGGTTCGCCTGATAGGTTTGTTCTAAAAGGTTTTCCTGAGAGGTTCGCCTGAAAGGTTCGGTCAATAGGTTCGCATATATAAACCAGGTTCGTGAGAGAGGTTCGTTACTTTCATTCTGTGCACAGCCGCGAACCTGCAAGACTTGATTTTTTCGACTTTTGATTTTGGACCTCCAAAGCCTTTTCGTTGATATCTTTAGACTCGTAACCAGTTTCTGATCATTTTTAGGTATAGATCTTTGAGTTTGACCGGTTGGATTAGGATATATAACAGGATTTAGGATGTTTAAAGTCGAACATGTTGTTTTGAATTAAAATTCAGTTAAATCTAATTTTTGAACAAACTACTTTTGTTAAAGATGTTCACAGTTGAGTTTCGAACCTGGGTATGTAAATTTTGTCATCTAATTCGAAGATTTGAGAATTTGATTTTAAAATTGGAAAAGGTTCGCTGGATGAACAAGGTTCGTTGAATGAACTAAAGTTCGCCGAACCTTGAAGGTTCGTTTGAACCTGATAGGTTCGTGGCAAACCTCTGACTTTCAATAGAACCAAACCTTATTGGTCAAGGTTCGTTTGACCAACAGGTTCGTTTGATGTGAAGGTTCGTTCATTGAGGGTATATTCATCCAAAGGTTCGTTCATCCAGAAGGTTCGTTCAAATGTTTAGGTTCATCTAGCATTAGGTTCGTCTCAGAAGGTTCGCTGGATTCCATACTTAGAAATTTTTTTTGATTTTTTTAGTTTTAATTTTTTTAATTTTTGTTTCTAATTGTGTTTTATTTCTGATTGTAGAAATGGCGAACTTGACATTCGGAGACAAACATAATGTTTGTGCTTATCTAGATCCTACCACATGGAATGACAAAGACTTTAGACCTATGATCGAGTTTCTACGTAGATCAAGGATATATTATGCCATATCCAACTCCTTCCAGATCTACCGATCTCATATTCAGAGTTTCTGGGAGTCTGCTAGAAGTATTTCTGTTGATGAGGAGTATATCATTGAGGGGAATGTGCTTGGTCAAGCAATTCGTATTTCTGAGGCTGATATCAGACGAGTTCTGCAGTTCGGAGGAGAGCCTGATAGTATGACACTCATACCAGAAAGGTGTATCAAGGGTTGTTTCCTACGGATCAGATATTTAGGGGCTTACAATGCCATTTCTGTCAAGAAGGGAAAGCTTCCTCTTAAATACAAGCTCTTAGCACATGTGTTGCTTCACTGCCTTAGCATGAGGAAAGGAACGTTTGATGAGTTGAGGGACCTGATGAGATCGGCAATGGTAGCTTTGATATTGAACAAACCGTTCAATTTCTCTGCTATGATCTTCCGTTACATGTCTGACAACATCACGAAAGCCAAGGATCGATTTTACATGTATCCTAGGTTTGTTCAGATGTTGATTGATGAGAGACTGCCCGAGCAAATGATGCCCAGAGAGGCTTCTCACTTGTTGAAGCTGAAACATATGACTGACTCAAGTTTGGGTCAGGTCAGAGTATACCAGAGGAGTGGGGATGCTATACTGGAGAAAGATTTGATTGGACATTGTGCCAGGGCTAACTATTTAGCTCCTAAAGATGATGAATGGATACATGATGAGTCTGGTTCTGACACTGAAGCGTTTAATGATGATGATGATGACCAGCCACAACCACCACCTCCTCCTCCAAGACAACAAGCAAGAAAGTCTTCTGGTCAATCTTCTCGATCTCAACAACAAGAACCGAGTTCTCAGGAACCCGTTCAAGTTGTGTTGCCAAAGCAGCAAGATGTAATGCTGAGGATGAAGATAAAGGTGAAGAGTCTACTGAATCAGAATCAGAGTTGGAAACTATTGTGATGGGAAGTACAGTGATTAAGAGATTAAAGAAGAGGTCTGTTCCTGAACAAACAGAGGAGGCTAGGGAAGAAAGAGAGGATCCTAGTTTTCAAATTGAAGAGCCTGAATCTTCAAAGCCTAAAAGGAGAAAGAGAATGGCAAAAGGGCCATATGACAAGAAGAAGTCGAAAGCTCCTAAGATCGTTGTATCTTCATGTGTTATGACTTCTACAGTTTTTGTTCCTGTTGCTCCTTCACATTCACATGCTACAGTTTCTACTCCTTCAGTTTCTGTTCCTGTTTCTACATTACAAACTCCTGAGTTTGTAAATGTAGCTACATTTGTTCCATCTTTTGCTGATGCTAAAACTGTGACTACATCATTTCCAGAGACTTCATTCCATTCTGATTCAATTCCCAGAGATGAGTCTTTGTTTGAAGGATTAGATAACTTGGGTGATTTGAATTTTACAGTTGATTATGACGACACAGAACTTAGAAGAAGAATTTCTATGCTGGCAAAAGAGTTTGATCTGTACAAGATGGAAAAGGATAAGACTAAAGCTGATCAACCTTCTTCATAGAGCACAAATGAACTTGATGAGATGAAAGCTCAGATTGATCAACTGATGAAATGGAGGGAGGATGACAGAGCTGAAAAGAAAATATTGAATGATAGGATTGCTGCTTTGGAATCAATGATTGACATTCAAAATGTTGATATTGTAGAATTGCAAAATCAGAATAGTGATCTAAGACAGAAGATTGATGAGCTGAAAGATAAAGATTCTCAAGTTAAAGCTTCTAGTTCTGGTGTAGAGAAGGTGGTTGTTGATCTTGATGATGATGAAGAAAAGGAGGAAGAGGAGAAGGTAGACTATGGTGATAGTGACGTGGATGAACATCCGAGCTTGAATGCTCATGATGATGATGATAAGGATGGTGATGGTGATGTTGGAGGTGTTATTAGTGGAACTGGTGGTTTAGATTCGGTGACTAGAGCTATGGTTTTATATGATTCTTCAAAGGTTGTTGAAGATGTTACTCCAGTTAGTGCTGTTTATGATAGAACTACTGATTGTAATGATGTTGAGTTTGAGGATTTAGATGCAATAGAAAATTCTAAGAGGATTATTGATTACTCATTGCCCACATTTCTTGACTTGTTTAAAATGCATTCTGATGTTGATTACTCGTTGCCCACATTTCTTGACTTGTTTAGAAGAAGGTGAGATTGCTGGTGGTTATTCTGTGAAAGACTTTCATGATATGTTTGATATTGATGTTGATCAAGTTTTTGATTTTGAGGAAGCTGATGATTTTGTTGATGCATATTTTGGGTGTCCGCTGCTGTTCGAATAGATTAGATCTGTATTTGATTATTTGTAATCACTTGTATGTGTTTGTATATTGTTTATCTGGAAACTGAGTCGTTCGCAGGAGCATCTGCGAATGGAAATGATGTAAAGGGACCCATTCGGCGAATGAAGGGCCGAATGGCTCCATTCGGCCGAATGGGCTACAGCCCCTATAAATACCAGATTTCCAGATTTTAGGGTTTAAGGTTTTTGTGAGTGTTCTTGGGTTTGAGCACGAAAGGGGGAGAGATCATGCTCGATCTCTCCCCGGCAACACTATGTTCTTTTATGATGTGAATACAATCATGTAATCATTCGATTCTATCAATTTATCATATGATTTTGTTCATCATCTTCATGTTCTTCGTGGGTCAAAACCCTAACCTTCCGTCCAAAGTGAAATCGCCGGTCCTATCACGTCTTTACAGATTTGAACTTATCTGATTTTGAGAAGGATGATATAATTGATGAAGACTTGTATAACATGAACACTTTGAAGAAAATTTTTGAAATTGGAAGTATGTCAAGGACATCCTTGGATCCAGTTAAAGAAAAGACAAACATGGACTTCTGGAAAGAATATCAGGAGGAGACAAAATATATTGTTGATCATTTGTATAGCTTTAAGAAGATGATTGAAGTGATTGACAACAAAGTTCAAGACAACCAAACTACACAATTCAAAAGATTTAAGCTTGGATCCAAATCAAAGATGATTGGAAGAATTGTGAGTTATGGTTACTTTCATAATATTCCGGGAAGTCTTGCAGATAAAGGTTGCTATGTGGTGAAAAGAATAGATGGTTGTCAATATTTTGGTAAAGCTTTAGACTTGATGAGTTTACCATCCTTTGAGTGCATGCAATTGTCAAGACTGAAGATGATCAAACCTATCCAGACAAATCATAATGAAACTTTTGAGAGGTTGTTGAAGAAGGAAGCCAGGACTGGATGGAGTTTGCTTTCACCTCAATTTAGAGACAGAATTCATGGATATGCCAAGCCAACAGTATTCAAAAGACCAAGATTAAGGATGATGGAACAGAATTGGAATCCGTATTTCAAATTCTGGTTCTATGATGAGCAGACATATGAAGCAGTGATTCTTTTGAAACAAGATGAAAAGTGGAGAGTAATCAGAATGTTAGATCATGTGTGGATTGTCAACTGTTCGAAAGACGACATTGATTTACTCAACATGGCAGAGATTTATGCTGATGATGGTTATCATGATGTTGGGTAAGCTACAAAGATATGGCAATTCAGTATCAAACCATTGCTCGAATGTGTTATACTTTGGGTATACATTCTGGATGCAATTGGGAAGATGTGAATTACCTATATGTTGAATTGATGAAGGTACAGAAAGAAAGGGATGAGAGAGATGACAAGTTGGAAGCTGAGAGATTGGCGAAGATTCCTCGTTCGGTTGTAATACGAGCGGTGGATAATGTGGTTGGTGACGATGTTGGTGAATCAAGTGGAGTCAAAGACAAAGACGACAAAGCTGAAAACGAAGTCTGAATATTTTTGATAGCAACTATTAAGGGGAATTTTGTTAGTGCATAATTGTAATAGTTTGCTATTCAAAAATTTAATTTATTTAAAGTTTTGTATAGGTTCGGCTAAGAGGCTTGGCTTAGGTTCGTCTGGCCCACGAACCTAGGCAAGTTTGGCGAACCTATTACTCTGACAGGTTCGGCAAACCTATAACCTTAGGAAGGTTCGGCGAACCTATAGGTTTGGCAACCTAGGTTCGCCCAGCGAACCTAAGGGTTCGGCCGGCGAACCTAGAGGTTCGGCTAATAGATAGGTTCGGCTGACAGGTTATGTATATATAGAAGGTTTGTTTGAATTCTTCATAACTTTGTTAGAACTTTGACAGAACCTGAGTGTAATTCTCTGTGTGAGAAACTTTCTGTGTGAAAGAGTTGTAATCATTTGTTGATTAATAGAAGAAGTTTGTTTATGAAATTACTTGTTTGTTCTTTGATTCATTCTATATCAACCATGGATTCAGCACATGATTGATAGATTGTAGAGCTTCTTGATCGATCCTAACAAGATATCACCAAATCTACTATTTCTCCCCCTGTGAGTTAGTAAAACATTGTAGAAATACGGGTCATGAAACTCACTTTTAGTAGATCCAATGTCTTGAGGGTGTGAATACCGTCTTGCGATTGAATCCCTACTTGATTCCTAAAATATTATGGATTTAGGTTGAGTTTGTGAACTTATAAAATTCTGTGTTGTCGTTTTGTTGATTAATGTTCTTGTTATTGTGTTATGGGTTTGTCATATAAACTTTGTGTTTTATAATTGGAAGGACTTGTTATAATGTCTTAAAAATAATTACTAATTGTTTTCAGAAAGTTTCGACATTATAAAGTTAATATTTCCTTTTCATGACAAATATATATATATATATATAGGATATATAAATATGCTTTTTTTTTAAATTTCGTTTTTGGACAGATTATGTTTAACAATTTCGAGTGAACTTTTAAAATAGCAAACGTTCCTCAAAAATTACGAGACTTTACAGTCTAGTATTTTAACGTGTTCCAAACAACTTTTATTTAGAAAATTTTTTGTGATTCTGCTCAGACATAGGCCGAAATAGCCACCCAAGTCAGAAGGTCTAAATCTTAGTACTGATTTTGTATAAGCTGTTTCGGATATCATTTGATGGAGTTAGAAAATGTGTAAGTATTGCTTGGAAAGCTAACACAATGAACTTAGTCTTATAGTTTGAGTTGCTAATTTTCGTGTTTTTAAGACAAAGTTATAGTTAGTTAAAGTTAGGACATATTCTGCCCAAAAATCAGGAATGTGTAATTGTACATATATAGCAGCGTTCAAGAGTGGGTTTCACCTTAGCAAGAAAGGAGAAAGATTCGACTTCTTTTAGTGATTGTGTTTTCGTCAAGCTAATAGTCGATCGGAACTAGGCTGTTAGGACAGCCAAGGACTGGTTCGTTGGGGCTAATAGCCGGATGAAACCAAGAGAATGTTTGGAGTTTGTTGTTTGTTGTGGCTGAGAACCAAACAGGGAAGGATATGTACAATCTAGAGTATTATTTATAGGGAAAAATGCATGGATCGTATCTAAAAAAAATCTATTCATTAATTATGAAAGTATTGCATGGTTTGAAATGAGACTTGAATGTTGAGTGTTGAGGTGAATAAACTAGGGAAGTAATAGATTTTGTTGATTTATAACCGTAGCATAATATGATGTTTTTCTTGGGTTGACTAAAAGTAGGATATGGATGGTTGATAAACTTGTTTGACTAAATAAAATTATAGAAGTTGGAATGATTGGCTTGCTCAAAATGTACAAAAGATTAATAGGATTGTGTAAGAACAAATAGTGTATGTGAATGTAAGTTTCATACAGGAAGCTTTCTTTCTTAAGTGGTTTAAAATAGTTAGGATATATATATAGGGGGAGGATCCACTAAGAAAGGTTTTTTCCCTAAGAACAATAAGAACTAATCTTAAACACTAATTTTTTAGATCAAATGTCCTAATTAATCACCAACTAATACCATTAGTACCTGTTAATGTTTTAATGATAAAGGGTATTATCGACATTTTATCAAAAAATGTATAAAACCGCTAATAACATAACTAAACCCTTTTTCTTCTCTCGGTCGTCTCTCTGTCTTCTACCTCCATCATTCACCGGCGATTGTCGTCGATTGATGGTAATAGCAAGTGATTTATTCTTCAAAACCTTCGATTAATCAAGCACATCAATTAATAATGGACGAAAATCTCAACAATGAACCGAATAGTACGTAATTGGATTATTTTTCTTCTTCGAAACTCTGCATTGCGAATCAAATATGATCGATTGTAATAATTTTTGTTTTTACAGAAAAATTACAAGTTTATCGGTCCAGCAAAAGAAAAAAATCAAATCCAAAAACTGAGAAATCAACCGCTAAAGGTACGATCGATTAACCCTAATAAATTAAGTCATTCATGCATTATGAAATCTGTTGTACTACATTACAGTGTTGTTGATTGCGTTAATCTCTTTATAAGGCTATTGATAATTTCAATTTTTTGTGACCATTCATTAGTAATTCTGTTGTACTACATTACACAAATTATAAAATATTTCTAATGGTTTGTGATTGTGCCGCATATATTTTATGTGTTTTGTAAGACCTTAGTCAAACCATTTCATTCATTAGGAAACATGTTGTACTGCATTTCTAATGTTTGTGATCGTGCTACATTATACATTCAATTATGTACTGCATTTGTAATGGTTGTGGTTGTGGTGCATTATACTTAAAGTTTCATGTGGTGCATCATATGATTCCTCTTATGATGGTTGTGCTGCATTATCCATTCAAAATTTTTATGGATGCCATCGTACTGCATTTCTAATGGTTTGTGATTGTGCTGCATTATCCATTCCTCTTATTGTTTTGAATTGTGCTGCATTTTTCTAGTGGTTTGAGATTGTGCTGCATATGCTTGTTGTGTTTTGTAAGACCTTAGTGAAACCATTTCATTCGTTAGCAAACATGTTGTACTGCATTTCTAATGTTTGTGATCGTGCTACATTATTCATTCATTTATGTACTGCATTTCTAATGGTTGTGGTTTTGCTGCAATATTATATTGAATTGTGCTGAATTTTTGTACTACAATGTACTTCCTTTGTTTAATTTAATGAATATATTGTAATATCTAATAAAGATTTTTTTATCCAGAAACACTACCATTACAGTATAATTCTGAGGATGATTTTGAATTACCAAAGTCCAAAAAATCACCTCAATTGAGTCTACAATCAACATTCATTGCATATGATATACAACAAAGAGTACGAATACACAATTCTCCAATCAATTTGAAAACATTTATTGATTTAGTAAATGTCAAACAGAAGGATGCAATTAAGAAGATTGGTTTTGGAAGCATTCTTAATTTTAAGATTACAAGTTTACCAACATGTATGGGTATTGGCTACTCTCAAATTACAATCCAACAACCAACACCTTGAACTTGGGTTCTCATTCTGTTAAAATTGCATCAAAACTAGTGAATCAAGTTCTTGGAATTCCTATTGTATCTATATGTAACATCAGTGCCGGAACCGCCACCGGAACAGTGATCTCTACAGTACAGGAACAGTAAAACAGGTATGAATCATACACATTTCAGTAATTTCATATTCATATCAATTATCATTATCAGGGTGAGTTGTCATAGAACAGATTCAGACACGTTTAACAGAAACACAGTTCAGAACAATGGTTCTGGAGTCGGATAATTATCTGGCAATACAGAAACATCATGTGACTATTTGTTTAGGATTTATTATGTATAAACGTATGTGAGGCCTTACAGAACAAAACACACGAATATTGTTATGTGAATGCTAAATTGACGGGTTATTCGTATAGGTGACGATCTGTCCGAATATATCTGAAAGTTTAACGTTCTGAATGATATTCTATAATTAGAAAACAAGATTGAAAAGTATAGTTATCGTCGTATTCGTACGGATGACGATTCGAACGAATACGCGCGGCGACTGTACATTTCGATTTAAACAGTTAATTTTGTTTTAAATTTTTAATAAATGTGAAGATACAAGTTAATTTATTAGGAATTACAACTTTGAATAATTAATTTATTTCTAATTTTAAAAATCATATCGTTATGTCGCGAAAACTACGCGAAACCGGCACGTTACGCGAAACCGAACGAGACCGAGCAACCGGATATCTTCCTAAACAATTAATGAACCATTAAGGCTCCAACCACCACCACAAGACCCAACCCACCCCTCTCATTTCGTCCACCTTCTTTCTCTCTCTAAAAAGTGTGCTCTCCACCTTCTCTCTAGACGATCTCATTCGTTTCAAGGCGGATTCAAGTCATTTTGGTGCCATTACGATCCTTTCGACTTGTAGATCACGGAAGTACAAGCATTTCGAGGTTCTATTTACACGATCTAAGGTAAATAACCATTTTTAAATTCGGTTTTTATAGGGTTTTCACGAATTTTGTAGTTTTGTGATTATAATCAATGTTAGACACTTACAACACGTAGACGAAGGTATTATACACGATTAGGTATTGCTAGGAATGAATTGTGACAGGTTTGAGGTCTCGAGAAGGCGGATGGAAGCCATGGAAACTTGCAGGTTCGTGATGAACCCTCGGCTGCGCCACACATCCCTTAGCCGAACCTTTAAGGTCACCGAACCTTAGGGTTTTGAAAACGAACCCTTGTAAGTGAATGGGACGAACCCTGCACCGAACCATCTTCTGCACCGAACCCTGGTGGGTTTGATTCACGAATCTGTCATCATGAAATGATGCCTGCAACGAACCTGCATGGGGCAGCAACGAACCCTGTTTCATTATGAGTGTGCAGCAACGAACCCTGTGGCTCCTATGTACCGAACCTGTGACCATCCACCTATCGACCAAACCTTAAAACCCATGTCACGACCCTTACTCTCCGAACCCTGCAAATGAAAACCCACGAACCCTCAAATCAAATCAGTAGCCGAACCGAGGGGTTCGTTGGATACAAGTGATAGCCGAACCCTACCCGGAACATGTAGATTCATTTAACTTCCATTAGGGCCGAACCTTTGGTCAATTTAGCATAGGTTCGCTGCCCTATACACCCTAACCAACCTAAAAGTTGTTAATCGAAATAATATGGGTCCATAATCAACAAGACTAGTGTTAAGAACATAAGAGATGGTTAGCTAGTCATTCTTCTAAGTTTCTATCAAGGATTGGGTTCCATAAGTTACATGCATGCATAAACATTTTGTGTGTGCATGGGTTAGGGATACCCATAACAAAATAATAAATAACATGCAATAACAACGCAACGTGAGTTGTTAATGGACATGAGATGGTCATGTAACCGAATATCATGTTCATGGAATCATGGGAGTCAAAAGTTCATGTCTTGAAATCAAATAGAATTTCAAGGATATTCAATTGGACCAGAGTGGGCCCAATGGGGCTTAATAAAGCCCATCATGTATTAATTGATTGGGAACTTGTTATAAAATAGACGATTTAATTGTCTGGAATTGTTTTAAAAACAAAGGAAACTCAGCCGAAATTTTCTAAAATTTTAAGGTAAGTTAGTAACTAATCATGGGAATTGGGATCATAAGAAGGGTAATTAAGATAGAGTAGATCTTAGATACACTTAGTACTAAGACACTTAGTTGCACACACAACAAGACTCAAGGTTTTAGGCACAACGACTATTACGCGTACTTATTATATTCGAATTCTTATAAAATGACTCAGGAACCGAAGAAACTTAGCTTACATACAGGAGCGCGTATTTTGTGTTAGATCAAATTACATAGCAGCACGGGTGAGTTCATTGCCCCTTTTCTAACATTTTTGTTTTAAAACGCGGGGCTGAGAAGCATGCGTAAACTGTTATTTAAATTGTTTACTTAAATGCTTTTAAAGTTATATGTTTTACATATATATAAATGTTACCCTAGACCAGGTCTAGAAAGATTTTATGCTGGTTTACCAATGATTTTACTTATATATTAAGTGAATAATCGAGTTAAACTAAACTTTTCAATAAGTCAAAACATTTCAAAGGAATCAAATCAAACATTTTGACAAAACAAGTGGGTGAATTCAAGGGATCAAATCAAACATTTTGACAAAACAAGTGGGTGAATTCAAGGGATCAAATCAAACATTTTGACAAAACAATTGTGGGACATCAAGACATTAACAAAACAATCTTTGCAAAGACAACATTCAATGTTCTACAAACCAAGTGTTTGTTGAACAATGAATCAAGTGTACAACCGAGCAATGAATCTTGTATTCTATGATCAACACATCAAGTACATCTTGTGACAAAATCAGACGAATCATTAAATCATTTTCAAGGGAAAGCCTGGGAAATATCAGAGATAGCATACGCCAAAAACATTGACGAAACATAAAATCCTGCATTTCAAGAAGTCCTAGCTAGACCGTTTGACGTGTAGGTCGTATGTTTGAGGATATTTACAGTTTCCCTAACTACTAAGTACCTAGATTGACAGACTAGTCTACTCGAGTATGACCATAGGCCCCAATCATAAGGACTTAGATTTTATTAAATGTTTATTTACTTGTTTAATTAAGCATTTATAACTGTTTATACAATTGTGTGGTTGATCATATTGTGTGATGAACTTGTGAAATCAACATGGATTTCAAATGATTGTAATGACAGGGACAACAAGCAGAAGAGCTTATGGGATTGTGTTAAGGGTAAAAATGCTTAATTGTCATTAACAGCAGTGTCATATGCATATTAGTATGTGGTGGGATGTTGGCTAGGCCTTGTCCCTTACATATGCCCTATATATAAGCATACCGATGTGGATATTACATGTGGTGTTAATGAGGTTAGGGTCTTTACCAAAGGAGGTTTTCAAAACATTTTCAAATCATGTTCAAATCAGTTTCAAATCATTTTCAAATACTAAACTACATGAACTCACCAACCATGTGTTCATTTTATTTTTGCATGACTTCTCAGGTGACGAACAGGTCAACTAGGAAGCTTATGCTTTTGGGCTAGGACTTCATATAGAAGACTTAGTATTTTGGACCTGCATATTTTTGAAGACATCATCATACAATTTATTTTGTATATCTTGTGTAAATACAAGATAGTTATTTTATGATGTTTACAATAGATTTACATTGTTAAATTATAAACTATACTGATGTAATTTAACTTTGTAATTCTATTTTAATTAGCATTTCTCATTTATATCATGTGCAACGTAAACAATCTGATCACTTCTGATTATCACTCCCGATATCGCGCCCCGGGAACCTTCCGCCCGACGGGGACTCCGATCCTACCCCGCCGGCTCGGGGTGTGACACTATACAAATAAAGGAACTAAGCAAGCCTTCTAAAAGAGACCCTATTGTGGCAGAATTTCGTAGCCAATTTCCAGATGATATAGGTCTACCTGAGATAAGTCATGTAAAGGATTTACTGAAGAATTCTGGAGATTCAGGAAGGATTTTTGAATTGAACTTTCTAGTCTTATTCAATACCATAATTGGAAAGATGACACAAGGATCAAAGGTGAACATGGAGTTTCTTACTTCACTAAAAAATGGTGTGGATGTAGGATCATTTGATTGGTGTTCTTACATAGTTAGTTGCTTACAAAAAACAAAGCTCAAATGGAATGGATACCAACACTACAATGGGCCACTTACTTTCCTACTGGTATGCAAAATATAATTTTATCTACAGTATTTTAATTTTTTATTTCACTTTATATATTTAAGCATATATTGTATTTCAAAATAGTACATGTGTGAATGCAGTACACACAGAATACAGTACTGTACTTGACTATAAAATACATTACATGATTTAATCCTATTCTATGCATACAATTATCCAATACACATTGAATAATTGATTTCATTATTATTTCACAGTTGTTGTATGCTCATAATTCTTATGAAAGAGCAAATCCGAAAGAAAAAAAGATGCATGCCATTCGTTTCAACAGTAATGAAAGTCTTGATAAATTGGATAAAAAATTGTTGAATGAGCCAAACATCATCAAGGACAATCCAATTGAAGTGCAAAAGAGTAAGAAAAGCAAGGTTGAAAAAGATTTAAGTTCGATTAAATCCACGCCTACAAAAAAGTGAAAAGCAAAAGTAGATGAAGTGGATACAAAAAGGGAGAAGAAGCAAAAGAATGTAGTACAAGATATGACAAAAGAAGTGAATCTTGAGGAAGATTTCATCGCATCTAATGATGATTGGGAAAAACAATCATTCTTTCAAGAAACGAATTCACTTAATGGTCTTTCTGCTTATGCTAGTATTCAACTACGTTCCCAACTAACGAATGAACAGGTACACATAATCCAGTACATATAATCCAGTACAATATAATCAATTAGGATGATATAATCCTGTACAATATAATCAGCTAGGATAATATAATCTAGTACACTACTACACTTTTTTGTGTTCATATAATCCAGTACAATTTTTGTAAAATTATATTGTATTTATCATTCCAGGAGTGGGCATCCATGATTAGAAGCAAAGTGAAGGAGCTGGACAGCTTTGTTGTCGATGTTGAAAAGTTGATTACAAGATGTCTTCAAGAAATTCAAACATATGATGTAATCTTAAATCCAATTGAAGAATGGATGTCAAGGTTTACAAAATACAATCAAATAATTAAAAAAAACACAAGGCTGATAAAGAAGGTGCTGAAAATAAGCAACAAGAAGTTCATTCTCAAGGTAAACAAACTACATGTACTTTATTTTTTAATGCCATACATGCTTATCTATATTTCTTATAATGTAGGAGATGATTCTAATGAAGGTGCTGAAAATAAGCAACAAGAAGTTCATTCTCAAGGTAAACAAACTACATGTACTTTATTTTTTAATGCCATACATACTTATCTATATTTCTTATAATGTAGAAGATGATGCTAACGAAGCTGCTACAAGTCAATAAATTAGTCAAGAACTCAGCCGATCTTTGTTAAATGAACTCATTGATGCAGTAGTTAAAGCGGAGTTTGAAACTGAAGCCAAGAAAAAAGGAAAAATGGATGAAAATATTCATTTGCAAGGTAAATATTTTGTAATCCAGTACACATACAATCTAGTATAATTTGTGTGTGTATATATATTCCAGTACACAAAAACTTATTAGATATAATCCAGCACACATACAATCTAGTACAATTTTTTTTGTGTTTATATAATCTAGTACACATAACCTTATTAAGTATAATCCATTACACATAACCTTATTAAGTATAATCCAGTACAATTTTTGTGTCTTTAAATAATCCAGTTCACATAATCAACTAGGCTTATACATATAATACAGTACATACAATCTAGTACAATTTTTTTGTGTTTATATATTCCAGTACACATAATCCAGTACACAACATTATTAGATATAATCTAATACGTTGTTCATATGTTTTGAAGATGTTGTAAATCAGGAAGGTGGTGCAATTCCACAAATGGTTCAACCAATATCACAAATAAGCCCAACTTTAATGAGTGATTTGATTGTGAAAGGTAAAAATTGAAATACACTTCATTTTTTTGTATATTTATATAATACAATACATTCTTTTTTGGTAATGAAGGCCTTTTCTATACAGATTTGGATCAACAAGATAACATTAATGAAGTTGATGATAACAAAGGTGATGGGAATCTAGAATTGGTTCATCAAAGTCAAGAAATTAGCTCAACTTTGATGAATGATATGATTGATGCAGTGAATAAAGTTGAGATTGAAATTGATACTAAGAAAGCAGAATTGAAAGAAGATAAGATAGCAACTGTTCATTTGCAAAGTAAATATTTTGTAATCCAGCACACATATAATCTAGTACAATTTTTTTTTTGTGTTTATATATTCCAGTACACATAAACTTATTAGGTATAATCCAGTACAATTTTTGTGTGTTTAAATAATCCAGTACACATAATCAACTATGCTTATACATATAATACAGTACATACAATCTAGTAAATTTTTTTGTGTTTATATAATCCTATACACATAACATTATTAGATATAATCTAGTACGTTGTTCATATGTTTAGAAGATGATGTAAATCAGGAAGGTGGTGCAATTCCACAAATGGTTCAGCCAATATCACAAATAAGCCCAACTTTAATGTGTGATTTGATTGTGAAAGGTAAAAATTGAAATACACTTCATTTTTTTGTATATTTATATAATACAAATACATATTTTTTTTGGTAATGAAGGCATTTTCTATACATATTTGGATCAACAAGATAACATTAAGGAAGATGATGATAACAAAGGTGAAGGGAATCTAGAATTGGTTCATCAAAGTCAAGAAATTAGCTCAACTTTGATGAATGATATGATTGATGCAGTGAATAAAGATGAGATTGAAATTTATTCTAAGAAAGCAGAAGTTAATGAAGATAAGATAGCAACTGTTCATTTGCAAGGTAAAAATTTTGTAATCCACTACACATACAATATAGTACAATTTTGTTGTGTTTATATAATCCAGTACACATAACCTTATTAGGTAAAAAAGATATATATTTTTCAATACAATACACATATTTTTAAAATATTTTGGTGTTTTTATATAATCCAGTACAAAAAACAATGCAGTATATACAATCTAGTACAATTTTTATGTGTTTATACAATCCAGTACACCTAATCTAGTACATTTTTCATGTGTTTGGAAGGTCATGATAAGGATAAGGAACATGCTACAACTCAAGAAACTGATCAATTAAGTCAAGAAATTAGCCATTCTTTGTTGTGTGAAGTGATTGATGCAGTTGTTAAAGCAGAGGTTAAAATTTGTGCAAATTTTGAAGGTAAAATTTTTCAACTTTATCAACTTAGTGTACTGTATTATTTACTCATTTAAAATATAATGATGATTTATTTAATAAATTTAATCTTGAAGGTAAAGTTGAGGGACATGATGATGAAACTGATAATAAAAAGTCAATTCAATCCATCAAAAAAGGTAAAGAAATTGATGATGAACTAATTTTAGTTAAAATCGATAAACGTAAGCCTATGGTTGATAAAGGTAAGCGTACAATAAAGTTGTCTGATGCTCTACGATAACCGTATAAACAACGTGTTGTACAGTTGGATAAGGAAAGAGTAAAAGTTGAAGAAAGAGTTTCAGAATCGATTTTTGCAGCTCAAGGAGAAATTTGGTAAAGTAGAACAATTTTTAATTTCTTTATTAGTTTAAACATTCGAAAACTAATCAGTATTTCGTTATTGTAGGGAATATCTGTTTGATACAGCATTTGGTGACAAGGTTTCCAGGATTTGTTTTGAATCATTATATCCTTCTGAGTACGTTCATGCTGGAATCATGACTTGTTGGTCTGTCATACTAAACAATCAAGAACTTTACAGAAGCAAAGACTCCGCTGCAAGATTGTTTTGCCCATGTAACATGTTGGTAAGTGTCACACCCCTGCGCCGCGTGCGGAATCCACGGCGCGGTGACGTATGATCAGTTGAATCATGCACAAGTATTGAATAAGAACAACCACAATGGATTACTACATTTCATAATGTTTAGACAGTTGATTAGTTACAGACAATCTATCTACCAAAAGTAAGACAACTACAGACCCAAAATATAGTTTACAAAATAAGACTCCAAACAAGACAATTAAACATTTAGGATTTAGTGAGTTTCTATTCCATCCTAGCATGTTTCTTCATCTTGTTCTATCTTAGAATGGTCTCCTTAGTTGTCCCTGAGATTTGTCTTAAACCTGATTACCTGAAACACGTGAAAAGTAACTGTCAACTACAGACGTAGTTGGTGAGAACAATAGGTTTAAGCATTTGTAAACATGAGTATATGATATAAGACATAGGTAAGTTAAAGCATCATAAGATTCACACGGATGAGCTGCAACCCAAACTAACATCAAGTAAGAAAAATGAGTGCAAACAGTCCAATCACTGTTCCACAACAGCCGATAATATCAAGTCCCAAACCACGTTGGGAGTTAGATAATACGTCAGCAGTTTTGATAACCATATGACACCAGACCTACAGTTGGCTTTTAAAAGCAAATTTAAAAGCCAACTCCATCCTGGATAAGAAAACCATGACACCAGACCTGCAGTTAGCTTTTAAAACAAATTTAAAAGCTAACCCCATCCTGGATAAGAACCAATGTGTCCGCTTTCCCTTGTTGTGATCACCCAGTACTAACGCTAATGAATATGATACTTGATGGGTTTACAAGTTTGTTTACAACAATGGACACCATGTTTTCTGAATCTTACTTTAACCGGATGTGTTAATGTCTTATTGAAAACCTGGATTTAACTCCACGAGTTAAATCCCTTGTTTATGTAACATAAAAATGAATCCCTTAATTTGATAACCATGATGTGAACCATATGTTTTGAATACCATGAAATGAACAATTTGCTTTGAATACCACCAATGAACCATTTGATTTGAATATCACAAAGTGAACCACTTGTTTTGAATACCATGATATAGTATCCTTGTGTAACAACAAGGATTATACAAAGAGAGTTTAGGAAACCATTTATTTAAAAGGGTTCATCCTTTGTAAGAAAGTTTTGAGTAACCCGGTCATACAAATCATTTGAAAAGTCATTTAACAATCCTTTTTAGTAATAAGAATTTTATAAGAAAGGTTCCTTTAAAATAGTTAATGATTTCCTTAAACAGTTGATGAATCCCTCGGATTCGTAAGAAGAACCTGTAAACATGTGATTACACATAACATGTGTAATAAAACAAGATTTTAAATAGTGGTTTTGAATCACGTATTCCACCCCAAAACAGTTATAAAACAGTTAAAAGAGGGGCTAAAGTTCTCACCTGTCTGCAGTAGACTCTGAACAAAAACAGATAGCAAGTAGCAAACAGGACTTCTAATTGTTTCCTATAACATTGTAATCATACATAAGATATAGGATTTATAATTGTATAACTTTGATTCATTGATTGACTGGTGTTCTATTGATCTTGATTAACTCTTGAAAGTTATGTCTTGAATTGATTGATTGATCATGGGTTCAAGAAACTTGTGAAATGTTCTTTTGTGCAAATAGTGATAAATGTTTATGAATGTGATAGTCATTGATTAACACGAGTTATGAAAAGATGTTCAATTGATTCTTAAGTCTTATGATTGTGAATTGATCACCATGATTAGGTTAAGTCATAACTTCACCAATTTATGATAAATTTTCAAGTGTCATAAGTCGAGTCCAACACAATTGGTCTTAATCCATGCACTCATGAGGTCTTAAGAAAAGTCATAGGTTACTTAAATCCCTATGGGCCAATTGAGTGTGTCTCTTGAACCAACTTAGAATTCTTAATATATCGAAAGCCAAATTGTATAATCGAAGAGACAATATGGCCATTTAAAGATTATGTGTGACCAACTCTAAATTCCTTGAGCTTGATTTTTAACTTATGGGCCTAGTACTAATACCATTTGACCGAATAAGTTAGAGGTCGGCCGAAGGGAAGGGAAGCTGCCATTTTAGGCAGCGAACCCTTGAGGGTTTTAGCCCAAGGTTCGGCTGATAGGGCTGAAGGGTTCGTTCGAGGTAAGTGATCCAGGGTTCGGCCAATTGAGCAGCGAACCATGCAAGGGTTCGGCTTAGGAAATGACAGGCCGAGGGTTCGTTATCTCCCCTAATGTTCGCAGCAGGTTTGTACAAGGTGCAGGGTTCGTGGACATGAATGGGTTCGTGAATGGCTTCTTAGGGTTCGCAGGCATGGTTCGACTGAGATGGGTTCGTGGGCAGCATGAAGGCTCATCACAGGTTCATGGAGACCCCAGGGTTCGGCCCGCAGCTGACTAGGGTTCGGCAGCCACCCATAGTTCGGTACACAGCTGGGTAGGGTTCGGCAGCCATTTGCCCGACGAACCTGTCGAGTTGCTCACCCACCATCATCAAAACTCTTGATCTAGACCACGATCTCAGCTGTTATGACTTCAAGAAGTGTTACTATAGGTGCGAGAATAGGATTTGGGTGCTAGAAAGGGCTAGTTGTCGGGTTTGGACATACACACATAGAAAACCCTAAATTCCCGAAACTTCAAGATCAAATACCTCAAGATTGGCTGGATGAAACCGTGATTTTCTTGTACTTTCGTGTAGACAATGTTGAGAGCTTCGCGTGGACACCAAGAACGTCGAAATCCGTCGAGTAACGAGTGAGATACGAGCGTTTAAAGTTTGTTTTTTCTAGTGAGAGAGAGGGTAGCCGTGAATTGTAGAGAGAGAATGGGTTGTTGGAGTATTAAATGAACATTTAAGCCTTTCTCAAGGCTTTTATAGTTCGGGTGAAGTTCGGGTTCGTTTTGGTCGCTCGGTTCGCGTTTCCGGAACGTAACGCGTATTTTACGCGGTTTAATTAAAAATAGTAATTAAACTCATTAAAATGATGAGTTTCAAAATTGTAAAAATATAAAATAATTATTTAATTATTTTTACTCTTTGTGTGTTGTCGGATCGTTAAACATTCACAATTTACGTGTATACCCGAAATCGCGTACGTTTTCCGATCGTATTAAAATATTTAAAGTCGTTTAATCGTAATTATAAGTTCAACATTCGTATTATTATGGATCGTCACCCATAATTATACTCAGTCTCGCTTACAGATTACGATCTTGGTTGAATTTATTAATTGTCATAATATTCGTCTCAACACTACGCACTAACACTAACCTGTTACACCGAACGCAGTATATGTATAGGGCTCACTCTCGCTGCCCACCACTGTTTCGATATAACAAGTTACTGTTCTTGCTTAGTGAAATCGACTGTAAATAGATAATACATACTTGTTTTTCTGATTACTAAGATCCTGTAACACACAAGCACACATTTTGAACATACGAATCACATTGATGAACTGAACCATGAATAGACACTGTTCTAACACTGTTTACAACTACATGACTATATGCACAAATGTTACAGTCTCCCCTAGTTAAGGGAATTTCGTCCCGAAATTAACTAGCCGAAGATACTGTAAAAAGATGAGGGTACTTAAGCTTCATCTGGTCTTCACGTTCCCAGGTGAACTCAGCACCGCGTTTGCCCTCCCATCGCACTTTCACGATCGGGATACGGCTGCGTTTAAGTTTCTTGACCCCATGATCCATGATCTCAACTGGACGTTCAATGAATTGCATGTTGTTCTGAATCTGTATGTCTTCCAGTGGAATCTGAACATCATGATCCGCCAAGCATTTCTTAAGATTTGATACATGAAAAGTATCATGAACATTGCTTAGCTCCACTGGAAGTTTGAGTTTGTAGGCTACGGGACCAATCCGTTCCAGGATCTCAAAAGGTCCAACGTACCTTGGTGCAAGTTTCCCTTTCTTCCCGAATCGGACAACGCCTTTCCAGGGAGAAACTTTGAGTAAGACTCGGTCACCGACTTGAAACTCAAGCGGTTTCCGACGTCGATCAGCATAACTCTTCTGCCGATCCCGTGCGGCCTTAAGCCGTGAGTGAATGATGGTGATTTTGTCTGTTGTTTCTTGAATGAGTTCTGGTCCTACGACTTGTGAGTCACCAATCTCGGTCCAGCAGACCGGTGATCGGCACTTTCTACCATATAAAGCTTCGAATGGTGCACATTGAATGCTCGTATGATAGCTATTGTTATATGAAAACTCAATGAGTGGTAGATGAGTGTCCCAACTTCCACCAAAGTCAATGACACAAGAACGAAGCATGTCTTCAAGTGTTTGGATAGTCCTTTCGCTTTGGCCGTCGGTTTGAGGATGATACGCCGTGCTAAGATTAACACGCGTTCCCAAAGCCTTTTGCAATGATTGCCAAAAGCGAGAAGTGAAACGACTATCACGATCAGATATGATTGATGTTGGAGTACCATGACGTGCAATGATTTCGTTGATGTACAGTGTGGATAACTTCTCCATCTTGTAATCCTCTCGGATAGGGAGAAAATGAGCAGATTTGGTGAGTCGATCAACGATCACCCAAATCGAATCGAAACCTCGCGGAGTTCTCGGCAACTTAGTTATGAAATCCATGGAAATTTGCTCCCATTTCCATTGAGGAATTTCAGGTTGCTGTAGAAGTCCCGAAGGTTTTTGATGTTCTGCTTTGACCTTTGAACATGTAAGACATTTTCCCACGTACAGTGCTATGTCTTTCTTCATCCCCGGCCACCAGTAAGATGTCCTCAAGTCCTGATACATCTTGTCGGCTCCAGGATGAACTGAGTATCGCGACTTATGAGCCTCATCACAGATGAGTGTGCGCAATTCTTCAGACTTTGGAATCCAAATGCGGCCGTTGAGATATAACAACCCATCAGCTCGAGGTTCTAGTTTCTTCTCAATACCACAATCCAAGTCTGTCTTGAGTTGATTATCTGTTACTACTTGTTGTTGCGCAATACGAATCAAGTCTTTCAGGTTTGGCTGTGTGTTGATCTCCATGGCTCTAACACGAATTGGTTTGACTGGTTCCTTGCGACTAAGAGCATCCGCCACCACATTGGCTTTACCCGGATGGTAACGAATCTCACAGTCGTAATCAGTTAGAAGCTCAACCCAACGTCGTTGTCTCATGTTGAGCTCTTTCTGATTGAGAATGTGTTGAAGGCTCTTGTGGTCTGTATAGATGACACATTTAGTACCGTACAGGTAGTGTCTCCAAATCTTCAGTGCAAAGACCACAGCCCCTAACTCAAGGTCATGAGTAGTGTAATTCTTCTCGTGAACCTTAAGTTGTCTTGAAGCATAAGCAATGACCTTGTCCCGTTGCATAAGTACACAACCGAGCCCAAGGTTTGAAGCATCACAGTAGACAATGAAATCATCACTGCCTTCTGGAAGACTAAGGATAGGGGAATTGCATAACTTCTGTTTAAGAAGTTGAAATGCATCTTCTTGTTTCTGTCCCCATATAAAAGCTTGACTTTTCTGAGTCAATGTAGTGAGTGGCAAAGCTATCTTAGAGAAGTTTGCAATGAATCTTCTATAATAACCTGCCAGACCCAGAAATGAACGAATCTCTGTTGGAGTAGATGGAGTAGTCCAGTTCTTAATCGCCTCAATCTTCGCTGGATCTACATGAATTCCATCTTTGTTTATGACATGTCCTAAGAAGTGAACCTCCTTTAGCCAAAATTCACACTTTGAGAATTTAGCATAAAGTTGTTCCTTTCTTAGTAGTTCCAAGACTTTCTTCAAATGATCCTCATGTTCTCGTTCTGACTTGGAATAAATCAGTATATCATCAATAAAGACGATAACAAACTGATCCAAGTAAGGCCTGCAGACTCGATTCATCAAGTCCATGAACACTGCGGGTGCATTGGTCAGCCCAAATGGCATAACCACAAACTCATAGTGTCCATATCGAGTCCTAAATGCAGTCTTTGGTATATCCTCATCATTTACTCTTAACTGATGATATCCGGATCGTAAATCAATCTTAGAGAAGCAAGTTGCTCCCTGCAATTGATCAAATAGATCATCGATCCTAGGTAGTGGATATCTGTTCTTGATTGTTAACTTGTTCAGCTCACGATAATCGATACACATGCGAAACGAACCGTCTTTCTTTTTGACAAAGAGAACCGGAGCTCCCCATGGAGAGAAACTCGGTCTTATGAAACCTTTGTCTAAAAGTTCTTGAAGCTGACTAGACAGTTCTTGCATCTCAGACGGTGCTAACCGATACGGTGACTTCGCCACTGGGTTTGCTCCAGGGACGAGATCAATTCTAAACTCCACTTGTCGGACTGGTGGTAGTCCAGGCAAGTCTTCTGGAAATACGTCTGGATAGTCTTTGATAACCGGTACGTCTCCAACTGCTTTCTTGTCAGGTTTCTTTTCCACCACGTGAGCTAAGAACGCATAATATTTCTTCTTTAGATACTTCTTTGCCTTGATGCACGATACTATCTTCAATCCGCGGCAGGGTTTCTCACCGTAGACTATCATCGTTTCGCCGGACGGTAGGGGAATTCGGATAAGTTTCTCCGAGCATACGATTTCAGCATTATTCTTAGATAGCCAATCCATTCCTACTACAACTTCGAAGCTTCCGAGAGTCATAGGAATGAGATCGATCGAGAAAAGATGGTCATTTAATCTTAGCTCACAAGCATTAATGATGGAATCTACAACTATAGTCTTACCATTCGCTACTTCTACAGTATAGGGAGCAGTAAGTGTGGATAGTTGCATATTAAGCAAAGAAGCAGTATGAGCAGAGATAAAGCTTTTATCAGCACCAGTATCAAATATGATAGGAACATAGTGATCATTGATAAGAAATGTACCCGTGATGACTGCCGGCTCTTCACGTGCTTCAGCAGTTCCAATAACGAAAGCACGAGCAACAGCAGTATTGTTGTTGAGTTTCGGACACTGATTTCTGAAGTGTCCCTCTGCCCCACAATTGTAACAAACTCTTCCACCTGTAGCAGCAGAAGTTGTGGCAGCAGTTGTTGCAGCAGCAAGATGAGCAGATCGACAAGTCGCTGCAAAGTGTCCCATACGCCCACACTTGTGACACTTTCTGCATGCAATAGTGGGTAGATGATGGTACTGGCATTTGGTGCAGAGTGGAAATGAGCCAGTGTACTGCTTTCTGACATTAGCAGGTTGTGGCATAGCAGTGAGGGGAGTAGCATGAGTAGGTGCAGCCGCAGTCAACGCTGCAAAGTTCTTGATTGTCTTCTGTTTCTTCTTCTTGGGATGGTGCTGTTCAGGCTTCTTGCCTTCCTCAATCTGTGCTCTTTTAAATCCCTTTCGGGTGAGCACTCCCGATTTAACATACTCCTCGGTCAGAGTAGCACCGAGTTGAATCGCGGCTTCCAAGGTAGTGGGGTTGTTCCCCATAACAGTTCCTCTAACCACTAGAGGCAAGCCTTCGATGTATTTCTCTATCCTGCGGGATAGAGGAGTAACCAGATGTGGTACCAAAATACACAACTCATGAAAACGAGTTGTATACTTGGCATTTTCGCCACTATCCTGCACCAGATTCCACATCTCCACTTCCAGTTTCTTTAGCTCGTGACGTGGACAAAACTTTTCCACCAGTAAGTTCTTGAATCCATTCCATGGTAAGGCTAGAGCGACTTCACGTCCCCTGGTGTTCTTCTCAGAGTTCCACCAGGTGAGTGCGCCCTTGTGAAATGCACTCGAGGCCATCTTGACCTTTAGATTTTCAGGGCATCCAGTGAAGTCTAGAATGTCTTCGATGCTTTCCAGCCACTGTAGTAGACCGGTAGCTCCCTCAGTACCAGAGTACTTTGGAGGCTTAGCATCGTTGAACTGCTTGAAAGTAAAGTTAGCAGTTCCAGCGTTAGTGGCATTGGAGTTGTGTGCAGAATCACCGGTACTTCCCCGAAGATTCTGGGTAATATCAGTGACCATACCCGGGATCACATCCCTCATGTGAACAGCGATAGCTCGAGCAATCTTGTTAATTTCATCATCATTACCGCTTGTCGAACCCCCAGCATTTGGGTCTCGTCGAGGAGGCATTCTACGAATAGAAGCCACAAGCGGGTCAGTAATGAGAATGGATACAATTGAATTTTCATGATAAGGTCAGTAATATATCCATACTACTAGTATTATCATTCAATTGTAATATGATCCAGTACACGTATAAGTTATCAACTTATTTGTATACTTATCATGTGAATATGTACGATGTCTCATGATCTCTCCACCAAACCTACACACTGACACTTTCCCGATATACCGAAAATAGCTTATATATAGGGCTCACTCTCGCTGCCCACCACCGTTTCGGTATACCACGATCATGCCCTTGCTAGCATTTGGCAACACGTTTGTACTGAGTTCCATGTGTTTTCCATTGATTAAGAATCCCATGATCTTTGAGCAACTTGAACTATGATTGATTCCATGATTGAACTATGATTATGTTATGCGTGCACCTACTAACAGTTGTTAACATGTAGAACTAAGTCATACGTGTGTTCTACACTTTCCTGTTAACCTATGTCAGTAAGTACCAATGATGTAATCACTTAAGAATTTCACTTAAGGTTTACATTTACAGAATATTCACAACTTGGTTGATTCACCATAATGTCTGGTTCATCCAAGTTTGAATTTCATTATGATTTGATTCACCAATGATTGTTCCCCATATGATTGTATCCCATGTGTTTTGACTAATGTTCCATGTGTCCAGTTGATCCCGAATCCTCACTCCAAATACAAACGCCGGATTCCCCCTAACATACTGAAATAAGCTTATATATAGGGTAAGCTCTCACCGACCCACCACTTACCTCAACACGTCAGCGTTAATCCGTCGCCTATATTTGGGGCTAGGATTCCAACTGTTGATTGATTATGATTATCCCATGATTTCTCTTGTTCCTTGATTCTGTTTTATGATTGTGTAAACCATGGTCCTTAATTTACTAGAAACTAAGACCTTAGGTTTATGTATATGTGTCCTAGGTTAATCAACCTAGTTTCCCAATACTTACAGTACTGAGCATAATGATTTCCTGTGAGAACTTCAACTAAAGAATACTGTTACACAGATTCTAAGTTATAAAGTTCCTATGATAATGAACACCTGATAATGATAACAATGATAACAATGACAAGGATTTCAAATCTAAGTTCTAAATTAATAGACCTCAACCTTTGAATTCCTATAGTGATATGACAAGGATCTCAAATCCAAGTTCTAAGTTAATAGATCTTGATCTTTGAATCCTATAATGAATATGACAAGGACTTTAGATCAAAGATAACCATCTTTGCCTCTAAATCCCATAATGAATATGACAAGGATCTTAGATCAAAGATACTAAATTAATAGATCTTTGCCTCTAAATCCCATAATGAATATGACAAGAAATTCATATCAAAGATACTGAAACTACAGATCTTTGCCTCTGAATTTCTATAATGATCTCTGTGTGAGAATTTCAGATCAAGGATACTAAGAATACAGATCCTTGCCTCTGAAATCCTTAAATGCATATGTGTGAGAATTTAATTCGGTTTCTAAAATTATAGAAGTCCGATTCAAATTCTTTGACTCGATGTCTAATCTTAGAAAAATGTCCCTAAGATCTTTCAAGCTTACTATAGACTTAATGCTCACTTAAGTTACTTAGATCCTAAGTATCCTCAAGTCTATAGCACTTAGTCCTATTGGGTAGCTTAGGTTATAGTCTAGGTCATTAAACATTGGGTTTTTCCTAGTTCTCTACAACCTTGGCTCTGATACCAACCTGTCACACCCCTGCGCCGCGTGCGGAATCCACGACGCGGTGACGTATGATCAGTTGAATCATGCACAAGTATTGAATAAGAACAACCACAATGGATTACTACATTTCATAATGTTTAGACAGTTGATTAGTTACAGACAATCTATCTACCAAAAGTAAGACAACTACAGACCCAAAATATAGTTTACAAAATAAGACTCCAAACAAGACAATTAAACATTTAGGATTTAGTGAGTTTCTATTCCATCCTAGCATGTTTCTTCATCTTGTTCTATCTTAGAATGGTCTCCTTAGTTGTCCCTGAGATTTGTCTTAAACCTGATTACCTGAAACACGTGAAAAGTAACTGTCAACTACAGACGTAGTTGGTGAGAACAATAGGTTTAAGCATTTGTAAACATGAGTATATGATATAAGACATAGGTAAGTTAAAGCATCATAAGATTCACACGGATGAGCTGCAACCCAAACTAACATCAAGTAAGAAAAATGAGTGCAAACAGTCCAATCACTGTTCCACAACAGCCGATAATATCAAGTCCCAAACCACGTTGGGAGTTAGATAATACGTCAGCAGTTTTGATAACCATATGACACCAGACCTACAGTTGGCTTTTAAAAGCAAATTTAAAAGCCAACTCCATCCTGGATAAGAAAACCATGACACCAGACCTGCAGTTAGCTTTTAAAACAAATTTAAAAGCTAACCCCATCCTGGATAAGAACCAATGTGTCCGCTTTCCCTTGTTGTGATCACCCAGTACTAACGCTAATGAATATGATACTTGATGGGTTTACAAGTTTGTTTACAACAATGGACACCATGTTTTCTGAATCTTACTTTAACCGGATGTGTTAATGTCTTATTGAAAACCTGGATTTAACTCCACGAGTTAAATCCCTTGTTTATGTAACATAAAAATGAATCCCTTAATTTGATAACCATGATGTGAACCATATGTTTTGAATACCATGAAATGAACAATTTGCTTTGAATACCACCAATGAACCATTTGATTTGAATATCACAAAGTGAACCACTTGTTTTGAATACCATGATATAGTATCCTTGTGTAACAACAAGGATTATACAAAGAGAGTTTAGGAAACCATTTATTTAAAAGGGTTCATCCTTTGTAAGAAAGTTTTGAGTAACCCGGTCATACAAATCATTTGAAAAGTCATTTAACAATCCTTTTTAGTAATAAGAATTTTATAAGAAAGGTTCCTTTAAAATAGTTAATGATTTCCTTAAACAGTTGATGAATCCCTCGGATTCGTAAGAAGAACCTGTAAACATGTGATTACACATAACATGTGTAATAAAACAAGATTTTAAATAGTGGTTTTGAATCACGTATTCCACCCCAAAACAGTTATAAAACAGTTAAAAGAGGGGCTAAAGTTCTCACCTGTCTGCAGTAGACTCTGAACAAAAACAGATAGCAAGTAGCAAACAGGACTTCTAATTGTTTCCTATAACATTGTAATCATACATAAGATATAGGATTTATAATTGTATAACTTTGATTCATTGATTGACTGGTGTTCTATTGATCTTGATTAACTCTTGAAAGTTATGTCTTGAATTGATTGATTGATCATGGGTTCAAGAAACTTGTGAAATGTTCTTTTGTGCAAATAGTGATAAATGTTTATGAATGTGATAGTCATTGATTAACACGAGTTATGAAAAGATGTTCAATTGATTCTTAAGTCTTATGATTGTGAATTGATCACCATGATTAGGTTAAGTCATAACTTCACCAATTTATGATAAATTTTCAAGTGTCATAAGTCGAGTCCAACACAATTGGTCTTAATCCATGCACTCATGAGGTCTTAAGAAAAGTCATAGGTTACTTAAATCCCTATGGGCCAATTGAGTGTGTCTCTTGAACCAACTTAGAATTCTTAATATATCGAAAGCCAAATTGTATAATCGAAGAGACAATATGGCCATTTAAAGATTATGTGTGACCAACTCTAAATTCCTTGAGCTTGATTTTTAACTTATGGGCCTAGTACTAATACCATTTGACCGAATAAGTTAGAGGTCGGCCGAAGGGAAGGGAAGCTGCCATTTTAGGCAGCGAACCCTTGAGGGTTTTAGCCCAAGGTTCGGCTGATAGGGCTGAAGGGTTCGTTCGAGGTAAGTGATCCAGGGTTCGGCCAATTGAGCAGCGAACCATGCAAGGGTTCGGCTTAGGAAATGACAGGCCGAGGGTTCGTTATCTCCCCTAATGTTCGCAGCAGGTTTGTACAAGGTGCAGGGTTCGTGGACATGAATGGGTTCGTGAATGGCTTCTTAGGGTTCGCAGGCATGGTTCGACTGAGATGGGTTCGTGGGCAGCATGAAGGCTCATCACAGGTTCATGGAGACCCCAGGGTTCGGCCCGCAGCTGACTAGGGTTCGGCAGCCACCCATAGTTCGGTACACAGCTGGGTAGGGTTCGGCAGCCATTTGCCCGACGAACCTGTCGAGTTGCTCACCCACCATCATCAAAACTCTTGATCTAGACCACGATCTCAGCTGTTATGACTTCAAGAAGTGTTACTATAGGTGCGAGAATAGGATTTGGGTGCTAGAAAGGGCTAGTTGTCGGGTTTGGACATACACACATAGAAAACCCTAAATTCCCGAAACTTCAAGATCAAATACCTCAAGATTGGCTGGATGAAACCGTGATTTTCTTGTACTTTCGTGTAGACAATGTTGAGAGCTTCGCGTGGACACCAAGAACGTCGAAATCCGTCGAGTAACGAGTGAGATACGAGCGTTTAAAGTTTGTTTTTTCTAGTGAGAGAGAGGGTAGCCGTGAATTGTAGAGAGAGAATGGGTTGTTGGAGTATTAAATGAACATTTAAGCCTTTCTCAAGGCTTTTATAGTTCGGGTGAAGTTCGGGTTCGTTTTGGTCGCTCGGTTCGCGTTTCCGGAACGTAACGCGTATTTTACGCGGTTTAATTAAAAATAGTAATTAAACTCATTAAAATGATGAGTTTCAAAATTGTAAAAATATAAAATAATTATTTAATTATTTTTACTCTTTGTGTGTTGTCGGATCGTTAAACATTCACAATTTACGTGTATACCCGAAATCGCGTACGTTTTCCGATCGTATTAAAATATTTAAAGTCGTTTAATCGTAATTATAAGTTCAACATTCGTATTATTATGGATCGTCACCCATAATTATACTCAGTCTCGCTTACAGATTACGATCTTGGTTGAATTTATTAATTGTCATAATATTCGTCTCAACACTACGCACTAACACTAACCTGTTACACCGAACGCAGTATATGTATAGGGCTCACTCTCGCTGCCCACCACTGTTTCGATATAACAAGTTACTGTTCTTGCTTAGTGAAATCGACTGTAAATAGATAATACATACTTGTTTTTCTGATTACTAAGATCCTGTAACACACAAGCACACATTTTGAACATACGAATCACATTGATGAACTGAACCATGAATAGACACTGTTCTAACACTGTTTACAACTACATGACTATATGCACAAATGTTACAGTAAGCTTTCATATAATACAATACATATAATCCAGTGTATATAATCTTGTACATAAATCTAGTACATATAAGCCAGTATTTATAGTCCAGTACATTTTATATATTTGCTATAATCCAGTACACTTTTTTTATAAAATCCAGTACATTTTATGTATTTGCTATAATCCAGTACACTTTTTTTATAAAATCCAGTACATTTTATGTATTTGCTATAATCCAGTACACTTTTTTTATACAATCCAACACATATAATCCACTATATGTACATAATTTGCTATACAAATACATATAATCGAGTATAATTTATTCAAAAAATTGCTTTTTGTGCAGGGTGAAACAATTTCAAGGCAAGAATGAGAATCACTGAGTTGTTTATTAATTTTGAGATCAATATTGAATCTGTTCTAATATGTTCAGTTTTCAAAAAGATTGAAGATTTGACATTTTAGTCATACCAATGTTGCAAGATACACACTACAATTTAATTTGTTTCAATTTCAAGAAAGCAGCAATTGATATTATTGACAATATGAAAGGGAAATTGAAAGCAAAACAAAGCTATCGTATCTCAAGAATGGTAATATTTTTATACAATCATTATATTATATCAAATGTTGTTAAAACTAGCAGGTTACAAATTGATATTGGTTTTTTTCATTGTAGAAAGAGGTTGTGTTATTATACGTGGAAAAATACGCACCAGCCTTTTTAAAGAAGCTCGAAGAAATGAAGCCAACAAAAATTGAATTTCCTTGGCAGACAAATAAAAATTTTGTTGATTGTGGAGTCTTTGCTATGAGACACATGGAAACTTATCAAGGCAAACCAATAACTGATCGGGTAGTAGATTGTGGGTTGAAACAAGAGGATGAAGGGGGTTTAAACGATCAGCTTAATGATCTTAGGATAAAATATCTTTCAAAGATATTGTTATCAGACTTAAACGTGCTAAATAATAAAGTCTTATCAGAGATGCAAGAGTTTGAGAAAATTGACAAATCTGAAAGAGAGAAGATGAAGAAAACTGCTCACAAAAGAATACTTCAAAGAATGAAGAAATATTAGTATATTTTGTTGAAATTGTGTACGAAGAAAATACAGTACATGTAATGTGACAACTAGAAAATTTTTGTTTTCCTCAAACACTCTTGCTTCTCGAACACTACCAACAACAACCAAATTTCGCTACGAAATTTCTTTCAACAAGGGGATGATGTGACACCCGGCAATTTCAGGTAAATTGCGACTCTTACATTCTTTATATTTCACGATCATACTTGTTGCATTTCATTTAATTATGTTTGATTAGATGAGTTGAACACAAACTACTGCGAAACGATAGTTCGTGGAGCTATAGAATCGTACATTGCACATTGGTCTTGGAAACCAAGTGTGGCAAACACAACACTAACACAAAACAATAATTCGGGGAATTATTGAATTGTGCATGACACGTTGATTAGGATTAGTCAAGCGTGCAAACACTTCGTAAGACACGAACACAAACTGCCAAAGATAATTCGAGGAATTATCGAAAAACACACGAGTCTCACGAACGTTGGTGATCAATCAAACTTATGTGCTACTTTGTGATTATATGTTAAACATGTATTAGATGTTGAGAATAAGCGTTAAGGATCGAGTGCGAACGAAATCGTATCAGCGAAATCGGAAAACAAAGAAGTGGACTCATCGCGGTACGCGATGGTCCCTCGGCGAAAGGCTCCGCGATACGCGAAGAAAACCGGGAGTCAAGACTCCTGAATCCTATCGCGGTACGCGATGAGAAATTTTGATCGGCCTTCGCGGTACGCGAAGGCCATGCAGATCGAAAATGTTATAAAAACCCAACCCAGCTCATGTGTTCGACTTTCTCTCATCCTCACCGAGCTTCTCCTCTGTAAATCGACCCATACCCTCTGTAATCAACATCTAAACCCCCTGGAATCACGTTATGTAACATTTGTGCATATAGTCATGTAGTTGTAAACAGTGTTAGAACAGTGTCTATTCATGGTTCGGTTCATCAATGTGATTCGTATGTTCAAAATGTGTGCTTGTGTGTTACAGGATCTTAGTAATCAGAAAACAAGTATGTATTATTTAATTACAGTCGATTTCACTAGGCAAGAACAGTAACTTGTTATATCGAAACAGTGGTGGGCAGCGAGAGTGAGCCCTATACATATACTGCGTTCGGTGTAACAGGTTAGTGTTAGTGCGTAGTGTCGAGACGAATATTATGACATTTAATTAATTCAACAAAAATCGTAATCTGTAAGCGAGACTGAGTATAGTTATGGGTGACGATCCATAATGATACGAATGTTGAACTTATAATTATGATTAAACGACTTTAAATATTTTAATACGATCGGAAAACGTACGCGATTGCGGGTATACACGTAATTGTGAATGTTCAACGATCCGGCAACACACGAAGAGTAAAATAATTAAATTAATTATTTTATATTTTTACAATTTTGAAACTCATCATTTTAATGAGTTTAATAACTCTTTTTAATTTAAAACAGCGTAAAATACGCGTTATGTTCCGGAAACGCGAACCGAGCGACCGAAACGGACCCGAATACAACCCGGGCTATAAAAGCCTTGAACAAGGCTATTTTTCTTCATAAATGCAGCCAACAACCCTTCTCTCTCTAAAACTCGCGAACCTACTCTCTCTCTAGAATTCCAAACTTTAAACGTTCGTATCTTCTTCGTTTCTCAACGGATTTTGGCGTTCTTGGTGTCCACGCGAAGCTCTCAACGAGTACTACAAGAAAGTACAGCGGATCGGAGGTTTTCACCGGCCAAAAACGAGGTATGCTCGAAAGAAGAATCTGAAAAAGAGGGTTTTTGGTTCGGGTGTTGTTTGAACTTGATTATTAGCTGGTTCTAGATCACACCGTGACTTCTAATGTTAGATAATCGCATGTTTCATGAATTTCGAGTTTAGAACAGGTGAGCAGAATGAAATCGATGATGATTAGTGACGCAGGTCGGGGGGTGGGTGGAGCCGAACCTGCGACTTCCAGAACCATATGGTTCGTTCCACCTATTACCGAACCTTCTTACAGAAGTCACGAACCATCCTTTTCGACGAACCTGCACCTCCACAGCCGAACCCTCCAGAGGCGTTCACGAGCCTGCATGGTTCGTGGGGTTATCAGCGAACCCTAAGGGGTCACGAGCCCTTTTGCCGAACCATCCTGGTCAACGAACCCTCGGGTGTCCAGCTTCAACAGCCGAACCCTTGTCCACTAATCTTATTATTACATGTAGCGAACCCATGCAGATTTTCTCACGAACCCTTGGCCATCCTCAGCCGAAGCCTTCATGCAGCGAACCCTAGTGTCCGAACCTTGCATGCATGACCACGAACCCTACATCCTTTTTACTTCACGAACCTTGCATGGTTCGCTGCTCAATTGGCTAACTCTCACGAATTATTTCACCTGGCCGAACCCTTGGATCACTCACCTCGACGAACCCTTCTGTTACAAAGACCGAACCTTGGGCTGAACCTCAAAGGGTTCGCTGCCTAAAATGGCAGCCCATAAGTCAATCGGCCCAATTCCTTCATATTTGGCCCAATCCTCTTAGTAATCGGGTTAAGGGTTTAGCACAAGCTCAATTGAAAATAGTTTGGCCGTTAAGACTTTTAATTGGCTCAATGTCGCTTGAAACCCTATATGGCCTACTTAGACATTGTTAGGCCCAACTAAAATTCTTTGGGCTCAATTCAATTTCATTCGGTTCACGGATATTGTGATCGATATGATATTGTTCTTGACGACTATTAGGGACGATAGAAATGTATTTGGGCCAACATCACATCCACTTGGTCCTAAGAGGCCCATGGACCTATATTTAAGCTCATCATGGTTTTAGGGGCTTAAGGTCCATATTGTGGCCCACAAAACTCAAAGTAAATTGTAATTCGATCTTATTTGGGTTTAAGTTTATGACTAAACTTAATCATGAAGATCAAATCACAAGCCCAGAGACTTAAACAATTGGAACAATTTTCACAATACAAGTTATCAATCAAAAGATCGCATACAAGTTTCTTGAACCCATGATCAATCTGGTAATCAAGTTTAACAAGTTCAAGTGAACACAAGTCAATCAATGAATCAAAGTCTATACAATTATAAATCCTATATCTTATGTATGATTACAATGTTATAGGAAACAATTAGAAGTCCTGTTTGCTACTTGCTATCTGTTTTAGTTCAGAGTCTACTGCAGACAGGTGAGAACTTTAGCCCCTCTTTTACTGTTTTATAACTGTTTTGGGGTGGAACACGTGATCAAAAACCGCTATTTCAATCTTGTTTCATTGCACAGTATATGTGTATTCATAAACATTACAGGTTTATCCTATGAATCCAAGTGATTCTTCAACTGTTTAACGAAATTGTCATCTGTTTTAAAGGAATTATTCACTATTAAACCCTTATTACTAAAAAGGATTTTATAATGTTTTCTTGAAATGTTTTATAACAGTTTTACTCAAATGTTCTTTTAAAGGATAAACATTTTTAAATAAATGATTTCATAAACTATTTCTTTTGTTAAAAACCTTGTTGTTACACAAGGTCACTATATCATGGTATTCAAAGCAAGTGGTTCATTTTGTGGTATTCAAATCAAGTGGTTCGTTTTGTGGTATTCAAATCAAATGGTTCATTTTGTGGTATTCAAATCAAATGGTTCATTTCATGGTATTCAAATCATATGGTTCACATCATGGTAATCAATTCAAGGGATTCATTTTCATGTTACATAAACAAAGGATTCAACTCGTGGAGTTAAATCCAGGTTTTCAATAAGACATTAACACATCCGGTTAAAGTAAGATTCATAAACATGGTGTCCATTGTTGTAAACAAACTTATAAACCCATCAAGTATCATATTCATTAGCGTTAGTACTGGGTGATCACAACAAGGGAAAGCGGACACATTGTTTCTTATCCAGGATGGAGTTAGCTTTTAAATTTGTTTTAAAAGCTAACTGCAGGTCTGGTGTCATTGTTTTCTTATCCAGGATGGAGTTGGCTTTTAAATTTGCTTTTAAAAGCCAACTGCAGGTCTGGTGTCATATGGTTATCAAAACTGCTGACGTATTATCTAACTCCAAACGTGGTTTGGGACTTGATATTATTGGCTGTCGTGCGAACAGTGATTGGACTGTTTACACTCATTTTCTTACTTGATGTTAGTTTGGGTTACAGCTCATCCGTGTGAATCTTATGATGCTTTAACTTACCTATGTCTTATATCATATACTCATGTTTACAAATGCTTAAACCTATTGTTCTCACCAACTACGTCTGTAGTTGACAGTTACTTTTCACGTGTTTCAGGTAATCAGGTTTAAGACATTCTCAGAGACAACTAAGGAGACCATACTAAGATAGAACAAGATGAAGAAACATGCTAGGATGGATTAGAAACACACTAAATCCTAAATGTTTAATTGTCTTGTTTGGAGTCTTATTTTGTAAACTATATTTTGGGTCTGTAGTTGTCTTTCTTTTGGTAGATAGATTGTCTGTAACTAAACAACTGTCTAAACATTATGAAATGTAGTAATCCATTGTGGTTGTTCTTATTCAATACTTGTGCATGATTCAACTGATCATACGTCACCGCGCCGTGGATTCCGCACGCGGCGCAGGGGTGTGACAGGTTGGTATCAGAGCCAAGGTTGTAGAGAACTAGGAAAACCCAATGTTTAATGACCTAGACTATAACCTAAGCTACCCAATAGGACTAAGTGCTATAGGCTTGAGGATACTTAGGATCTAAGTAACTTAAGTGAGCATTAAGTCTACAATAAGCTTGAAAGATCTTAGGGACATTTTTCTAAGATTAGACATCGAGTCAAGGAATTTGAATCGGACTTCTATAATTTTAGAAACCGAATTAAATTCTCACACATATGCATTTAAGGATTTCAGAGGCAAGGATCTGTATTCTTAGTATCCTTGATCTGAAATTCTCACACAGAGATCATTATAGAAATTCAGAGGCAAAGATCTGTAGTTTCAGTATCTTTGATATGAATTTCTTGTCATATTCATTATGGGATTTAGCGGCAAAGATCTATTAATTTAGTATCTTTGATCTAAGATCCTTGTCATATTCATTATGGGATTTAGAGGCAAAGATCTATTAATTTAGTATCTTTGATCTAAGATCCTTGTCATATTCATTATGGGATTTAGAGGCAAAGATTGTTATCTTTGATCTGAAGTCCTTGTCACATTCAGTATAGGAATTCAAAAGTCAAGATCTATTAACTTAGATTCTTGATTTGAAATCCTTGTCATATTTACCATAGGAATTCAAAAGTCAAGATCTATTAATTTAGATTTTTGATTTGAAATCCTTGTCATATTCATTGTAGGAATTCAAATGTCAAGATCTATTAATTTAGAGTCTTGATTTGAAATCCTTGTCATTGTTATCATTGTTATCATTATCAGGTGTTCATTATCATAGGAACTTTATAACTTAGAATCTGTGTAACAGTATTCTTTAGTTGAAGTTCTCACAGGAAATCATTATGCTCAGTACTTTAAGTATTGGGAAACTAGGTTGATTAACCTAGGACACATATACATAAACCTAAGGTCTTAGTTTCTAGTAAATTAAGGACCATGGTTTACACAATCATAAACAGAATCAAGGAACAAGAGGAAATCATGGGATAATCATAATCAATCGACAGTTGGAATCTTAGCCCCAAATATAGACGACGGATTAACGCTGACGTGTTGAGGTAAGTGGTGGGTCGGTGAGAGCTTACCCTATATATAAGCTTATTTCAGTATGTTAGGGGGAATCCGGCGTTTGTATTTGGAGTAAGGATTCGGGATCAACTGGACACATGGAACATTAGTCAAAACACATGGGATACAATCATTTGGGAAACAATCATTGGTGAATCAAATCATAATGAAATTCAAACTTGGATGAACCAGACATTATGGTGAATCAACCAAGTTGTGAACATATCATAAATGTAAACCTTAAGTGAAATTCTTAAGTGATTACATCATTAGTACTTACTGGCATAAGTTAACAGGAAAGTGTAGAGCACACGTATGATTTAGTTCTACATGTTAACAACTGTTAGTAGGTGCACGCATAACATAATCATAGTTCAATCATGGAATCAATCATAGTTCAAGTTGATCAAAGATCATGGGATTCTTAATCAATGGAAAACACATGGAAATCAGTACAAGTGTTGCCAAATGCTAGCAAGGGCATGATCGTGGTATACCGAAACGGTGGTGGGCAGCGAGAGTGAGCCCTATATATAAGCTATTTTCGGTATATCGGGAAAGTGTCAGTGTGTAGGTTTGGTGGAGAGATCATGAGACATCGTACATATTCACATGATAAGTATACAAATAAGTTGGTAACTTATACGTGTACTGGATCATATTACAATTGAATGATAATACTAGTAGTATGGATATATTACTGACCTTATCATGGAAATTCAATTGTATCCATTCTCATTACTGACCCACTTGTGGCTTCTATTCGTAGAATGCCTCCTCGACGTGACCCAAATGCTGGGGGTTCGACAAGTGGTAACGATGATGAGATTAACAAGATTGCCCGAGCTATCGCGGTTCATATGCGGGAGGTGATTCCTGGCATGGTCACTGATATCACCCAGAATCTTCGGGGAAGTACCAGTGATTCCGCACACAACTCCAATGCCACTAACGCTGGAACTGCTAACTTCACCTTCAAGCAGTTCAACGATGCTAAGCCTCCTAAGTACTCCGGTACTGAAGGAGCTACCGGCCTACTGCAATGGCTGGAAAGCATTGAAGACATTCTCGACTTCACTGGATGTCCTGAGAATCTGAAGGTCAAGATGGCCTCAAGCGCTTTTCACAAAGGCGCACTCACCTGGTGGAATTCTGAGAAGAACACCAGAGGACGTGAAGTCGCTCTAGCTTTACCATGGGACGGATTCAAGAACTTACTTGTGGAAAAGTTTTGTCCACGTCATGAACTGAAGAAACTGGAGGTAGAGATGTGGAATCTGGTGCAGGATAGTGGTGAAAACGCGAAGTATACAACTCGGTTCCATGAGTTGTGTATCCTCGTACCTCACTTGGTTACTCCTCTACCCCGCAGGATAGAGAAATACATTGGAGGGTTGCCCTTGGTTGTCAGAGGAACTGTCATGGGTAATAACCCTACTACTCTGGAGGCGGCAATCCAACTTGGTGCTACTCTTACTGAGGAGTATGTGAAATCTGGTGTGCTCACCCGAAAGGGATTCAAGAGAGCACAGATTGAAGAAGGCAAAAAGCCTGAACAGCATCATCATAAGAAGAAGAAACAAAAGACAATCAAGAACTTTGCAGCGTTGACTGCGGCTGCACCTACTCATGCCACACCTATCAATGCTATGCCACAACCTGCTAACGCCAGAAAGTCTTATACTGGCACATTTCCACTTTGCACCAAATGCCAGTATCATCATCTGCCTAGTACTCCATGCAAGAAGTGTCACAAGTGTGGGCGTATGGGACACTTTGCAGCGACTTGTCGATCTGCTCATCTTATTGCTGCAACAACTGCTGCCACAACTTCTGCTACTACAGGTGGAAGAGCCTGTTACAATTGTGGAGCAGAGGGACACTTCAGAAACCAGTGTCCAAAACTCAACAACAATACTGCTGCTGCTCGTGCTTTTGTGATTGGAACTGCTGAAGCACGTGAAGAGCCGGCAGTCATCACGGGTACATTTCTTATCAATGATCACTATGTTCCTATCATATTTGATACTGGTGCTGATAAAAGCTTTATCTCTGCTCATACTGCTTCTGTTCTTAATATGCAACTATCCACACTTACTGCTCCCTATACTGTAGAAGTAGCGAATGGTAAGACTATAGTTGTAGATTCCATCATAAATGCTTGTGAGCTAAGACTAAATGACCATCTCTTTTCCATCGATCTTATTCCTATGACCCTCGGAAGTTTTGAAGTAGTAGTAGGAATGGATTGGTTATCTAAGAATAATGCTGAAATCGTATGCTCGGAGAAACTCATTCGAATTCCCCTACCTTTCGGCGAAACGATGATAGTCTACGGTGAGAAACCCTGCCGCGAATTGAAGATTGTATCGTGCATCAAGGCAAGGAAGTATCTGAAGAAGAAATATTATGCATTCTTAGCTCACGTGGTGGAAAAGAAACCTGACAAGAAAGCAGTTGGAGACGTACCGGTTATCAAAGACTATCCAGACGTATTTCCAGAAGACTTGCCTGGACTACCACCAGTCCGACAAGTGGAGTTTAGAATTGATCTCGTCCCTGGAGCAAACCCAGTGGCGAAGTCACCGTATCGGTTAGCACCGTCTGAGATGCAAGAACTGTCTAGTCAGCTTCAAGAACTTTTAGACAAAGGTTTTATAAGACCGAGTTTCTCTCCATGGGGAGCTCCGGTTCTCTTTGTCAAAAAGAAAGACGGTTCATTTCGTATGTGCATAGACTATCGTGAGCTGAACAAGTTGACAATCAAGAATAGATATCCTCTGCCCAGGATCGATGATCTGTTTGATCAATTACAGGGAGCAACTTGCTTCTCTAAGATTGACTTACGATCTGGGTATCATCAGTTAAGAGTAAATGATGAGGATATACCAAAGACGGCATTTAGGACTCGATATGGACACTATGAGTTTGTGGTTATGCCATTTGGGCTGACCAATGCACCCGCGGTGTTCATGGACTTGATGAATCGAGTCTGTAGGCCTTACTTGGATCAGTTTTTTATCGTCTTTATTGACGATATACTGATTTATTCCAAGTCAGAACGAGAACATGAGGATCATTTGAAGAAAGTCTTGGAACTACTAAGAGAGGAACAACTTTATGCTAAATTCTCAAAGTGTGAATTTTGGCTAAAGGAGGTTCACTTCTTAGGACATGTCATAAACAAAGATGGAATTCATGTAGCTCCAGCCAAGATTGAGGCGATTAAGAACTGGACTACTCCATCTACTCCCACAGAGATTCGTTCATTTCTGGGTCTGGCAGGTTATTATAGGAGATTTATTGCAAATTTCTCTAAGATTGCCTTGCCACTCACTACATTGACTCAGAAAAGTCAAGCAAGCATCATATGGGGACAGAAACAAGAAGATGCATTTCAACTTCTTAAACAGAAGTTATGCAATTCCCCTATCCTTAGTCTTCCAGAAGGCAGTGATGATTTCATTGTCTACTGTGATGCTTCAAACCTTGGTCTCGGTTGTGTACTTATGCAACGGGACAAGGTCATTGCTTATGCTTCAAGACAACTTAAGGTTCACGAGAAGAATTACACTACTCATGACCTTGAGTTAGGGGCTGTGGTCTTTGCATTGAAGATTTGGAGACACTACCTGTACGGTACTAAATGTGTCATCTATACGGATCACAAGAGCCTGCAACACATTCTCAATCAGAAAGAACTCAACATGAGACAACGACGTTGGGTTGAGCTTCTAACTGATTACGACTGCGAGATTCGTTACCATCCGGGTAAAGCCAATGTAGTGGCGGATGCTCTTAGTCGCAAGGAACCAGTCAAACCGATTCGTGTAAGAGCCATGGAGATCAACACACAGCCAAACTTGAAAGATTTGATTCGTATTGCACAACAACAAGTAGTAACAGATAATCAACTCAAGACAGACTTGGATTGTGGTATTGAGAAGAAACTAGAACCTCAAGCTGATGGGTGTTATATCTCAACGGCCGCATTTGGATTCCAAAGTCTGAAGAATTGCGCACACTCATCTGTGATGAGGCTCATAAGTCGCGATACTCAGTTCATCCTGGAGCCGACAAGATGTATCAGGACTTGAGGACATCTTACTGGTGGCCGGGAATGAAGAAAGACATACGTGGGAAAATGTCTTACTTGATCAAAGGTCAAAGCAGAACATCAAAAGCCTTCGGGACTTCTGCAGCAACCTGAAATTCCTCAATGGAAATGGGAACAAATTTCCATGGATTTCATAACGAGTTGCCGAGAACTCCGAGAGGTTCGATTCGATTTGGGTGATCGTTGACCGACTCACCAAATCTGCTCATTTTCTCCCAATCCGAGAGGATTACAAGATGGAGAAGTTATCCACATTGTACATCAACGAAATCATTGCACGTCATGGTACTCCAACATCAATCATATCTGATCGTGATAGTCGCTTCACTTCTCGCTTTTGGCAATCATTGCAAAAGGCTTTGGGAACGCGTGTTAATCTTAGCACGGCGTATCATCCCCAAACCGACGGCCAAAGTGAGAGGACTATCCAAACACTTGAGGACATGCTCCGTTCTTGTGTCATTGACTTCGGTGGAAGTTGGGACACTCATCTCCCACTCATTGAGTTTTCATATAACAATAGCTATCATACGAGCATTCAATGTGCACCATTCGAAGCTCTATATGGTAGAAAGTGCCGATCACCGGTCTGTTGGACCGAGATTGGTGACTCACAGGTCGTAGGACCAGAACTCATTCAGGAAACATCAGACAAGATCACAATCATTCAGTCACGGCTTAAGGCCGCACGAGATCGGCAGAAGAGTTATGCTGATCGACGTCGGAAACCGCTTGAGTTCCAAGTTGGTGACCGAGTCTTACTCAAAGTTTCTCCCTGGAAAGGCGTTGTCCGATTCGGGAAGAAAGGGAAACTTGCACCAAGGTACGTTGGACCTTTTGAGATCCTGGAACGGATTGGTCCCGTAGCCTACAAACTCAAACTTCCAGTGGAGCTAAGCAATGTTCATGATACTTTTCATGTATCAAATCTTAAGAAATGCTTGGCGGATCATGATGTTCAGATTCCACTGGAAGACATACAGATTCAGAATAACATGCAATTCATAGAACGTCCAGTTGAGATCATGGATCATGGGGTCAAGAAACTTAAACGCAGCCGTATCCCGATCGTGAAAGTGCGATGGGAGGGCAAACGCGGTGCTGAGTTCACCTGGGAACGTGAAGACCAGATGAAGCTTAAGTACCCTCATCTTTTTACAGTACCTTCGGCTAGTTAATTTCGGGACGAAATTCCCTTAACTAGGGGAGACTGTAACATTTGTGCATATAGTCATGTAGTTGTAAACAGTGTTAGAACAGTGTCTATTCATGGTTCAGTTCATCAATGTGATTCGTATGTTCAAAATGTGTGCTTGTGTGTTACAGGATCTTAGTAATCAGAAAACAAGTATGTATTATTTAATTACAGTCGATTTCACTAGGCAAGAACAGTAACTTGTTATATCGAAACAGTGGTGGGCAGCGAGAGTGAGCCCTATACATATACTGCGTTCGGTGTAACAGGTTAGTGTTAGTGCGTAGTGTCGAGACGAATATTATGACATTTAATTAATTCAACAAAAATCGTAATCTGTAAGCGAGACTGAGTATAGTTATGGGTGACGATCCATAATGATACGAATGTTGAACTTATAATTATGATTAAACGACTTTAAATATTTTAATACGATCGGAAAACGTACGCGATTGCGGGTATACACGTAATTGTGAATGTTTAACGATCCGGCAACACACGAAGAGTAAAATAATTAAATTAATTATTTTATATTTTTACAATTTTGAAACTCATCATTTTAATGAGTTTAATAATCTTTTTTAATTTAAAACAGCGTAAAATACGCGTTATGTTCCGGAAACGCGAACCGAGCGACCGAAACGGACCCGAATACAACCCGGGCTATAAAAGCCTTGAACAAGGCTATTTTTCTTCATAAATGCAGCCAACAACCCTTCTCTCTCTAAAACTCGCGAACCTACTCTCTCTCTAGAATTCCAAACTTTAAACGTTCGTATCTTCTTCGTTTCTCAACGGATTTTGGCGTTCTTGGTGTCCACGCGAAGCTCTCGACGAGTACTACAAGAAAGTACAGCGGATCAGAGGTTTTCACCGGCCAAAAACGAGGTATGCTCGAAAGAAGAATCTGAAAAAGAGGGTTTTTGGTTCGGGTGTTGTTTGAACTTGATTATTAGCTGGTTCTAGATCACACCGTGACTTCTAATGTTAGATAATCGCATGTTTCATGAATTTCGAGTTTAGAACAGGTGAGCAGAATGAAATCGATGATGATTAGTGACGCAGGTCGGGGGGTGGGTGGAGCCGAACCTGCGACTTCCAGAACCATATGGTTCGTTCCACCTATTACCGAACCTTCTTACAGAAGTCACGAACCATCCTTTTCGACGAACTTGCACCTCCACAGCCGAACCCTCCAGAGGCGTTCACGAAGCCTGCATGGTTCGTGGGGTTATCAGCGAACCCTAAGGGGTCACGAGCCCTTTTGCCGAACCATCCTGGTCAACGAACCCTCGGGTGTCCAGCTTCAACAGCCGAACCCTTGTCCACTAATCTTATTATTACATGTAGCGAACCCATGCAGATTTTCTCACGAACCCTTGGCCATCCTCAGCCGAAGCCTTCATGCAGCGAACCCTAGTGTCCGAACCTTGCATGCATGACCACGAACCCTACATCCTTTATACTTCACGAACCTTGCATGGTTCGCTGCTCAATTGGCTAACTCTCACGAATTATTTCACCTGGCCGAACCCTTGGATCACTCACCTCGACGAACCCTTCTGTTACAAAGACCGAACCTTGGGCTGAACCTCAAAGGGTTCGCTGCCTAAAATGGCAGCCCATAAGTCAATCGGCCCAATTCCTTCATATTTGGCCCAATCCTCTTAGTAATCGGGTTAAGGGTTTAGCACAAGCTCAATTGAAAATAGTTTGGCCGTTAAGACTTTTAATTGGCTCAATGTCTCTTGAAACCCTATATGGCCTACTTAGACATTGTTAGGCCCAACTAAAATTCTTTGGGCTCAATTCAATTTCATTCGGTTCACGGATATGTGATCGATATGATATTGTTCTTGACGACTATTAGGGACGATAGAAATGTATTTGGGCCAACATCACATCCACTTGGTCCTAAGAGGCCCATGGACCTATATTTAAGCTCATCATGGTTTTAGGGGCTTAAGGTCCATATTGTGGCCCACAAAACTCAAAGTAATTGTAATTCGATCTTATTTGGGTTTAAGTTTATGACTAAACTAATCATGAAGATCAAATCACAAGCCCAGAGACTTAAACAATTGGAACAATTTCACAATACAAGTATCAATCAAAAGATCGCATACAAGTTTCTTGAACCCATGATCAATCTGGTAATCAAGTTTAACAAGTTCAAGTGAACACAAGTCAATCAATGAATCAAAGTCTATACAATTATAAATCCTATATCTTATGTATGATTACAATGTTATAGGAAACAATTAGAAGTCCTGTTTGCTACTTGCTATCTGTTTTAGTTCAGAGTCTACTGCAGACAGGTGAGAACTTTAGCCCCTCTTTTACTGTTTTATAACTGTTTTGGGGTGGAACACGTGATCAAAAACCGCTATTTCAATCTTGTTTCATTGCACAGTATATGTGTATTCATGTCACACCCCCACCTCCGCGTCACCAGACGACGTCATTTTTAAAGGTAGCGGAAGCATAGCGGCGAAGTCTCGAAGGTGAGGGGTGACTTACTTGATCCGGTATCATAACACACATAGTTAAGAAAAGCACTAATTACAAATCACGACAAATATTTATTACATGTCCTGAGTATCCGTTTACAACTTAAGTTCCTTCTATTACATCCCAAGTCCTAACTACATGGTGCGTGCACAGGTGTTTCCTCACCGTTGGTACTGATTACCTGTAAAAGATTTAAAGTTTAAAAATATCAGTATAAAACTGGTGAGTTCATAAATAAGACTCGATACAATATGATATGATAGTAAAGTCAATGGTACACATTAACATAAGTGAATAATCATGTGACCCGTATCCAGATCCTTTCTGACAGTCCAGTCTAGAAAATAACCGAAGTCAAAATCCGTGCCTCTAACTCAATGTCTCACTACATCAAGTCGATACCAGGAATGGTGACAAGCATTCACACAAGGGTAGACGCTATCTATCCATGAATGGGGTTGTCAGCCCGATAGTACTATCTTTGTCCACACATTCGGCCCCACATGGGTTAACCAGATACAGTTGGTTTTGAGGACTTTTGTTGTACACAGAAAATAGTCATAATCCCATGACACCCACATGCAAGCCGGTATTGCAATTGTTACTAAAACATATCACACGTTTGATAAAGATTTCATAATAGTCACCCCGATGTTAAGAAAACAGTAAAAGAAAAGGGGTTGTATGAAACTCACCTGAAGTTTATGAAAAGATAAAATCACACGAACGGTGGCTAAAAATGCTAATCTGCATTAGTTTATTTATAATTAATTATTTGTGTTTTAACTTGCTGATTAGATCTGTTTGAACGTTCATGTCAATCACCGACATTGTAATGAAAAGTCATCGAACTAACATTAGATGTTTAATTAATTATTTAGTCTAATATCATACAATGTACTATAATGTAGGTACCTATACCCGTTTAGGTACCTTGTGTTAAGTTGATGACTCATTGGATTAGCCGATAATCTCCGACTAATTAGTTAGGTAATGCTGTTGATTATATTACTTAAACAGTCCCTAGATGAAATCTCGGCTTAGGAATGATTAATTCTTGTCACTAATTATCCATGTATCACAAAACATAACAATATGACATTGGAATAGGTTAAACAATCATGTTTAACATATTAATCCGACTGTTATCATAAAACCAGACAGTTATTCCAATTGGTAGGGTAATAATGTGATTAGTTTGAAACACTTGGGATTAACCTTGCATTTCAAAGATTAACCAAATAATCACCTACATTGTCATAATCCAATGGTTTAAACCATTAGAAGTATTGTTATGGTTTGGTGAAAACCGGGCATTATAACGGATCAAAACAGGCATTTACCCGTTAACAAGACAAGTTATCCGTCAAAAATCATTCCTAGCTATCATCTAAACAATAATCAACAACCCTAACTATATCATTACATTCAAAAACACGATCTAATCAATGAAGATCAAGTCAGAAGATTAAAAAGGATAGTTACCCAAATCAGACGATTCTACGGACAAAATCACGATCAGGACGTGTATACACGTTCACCGGTTCGAGCTGGACGTTCTGGTGGTGTCAAATATGAGTTTTGGTGGGAGATTGGTCAAGATCTTGAGTTACAGAGGGTTTAAAGTCGAGAGGAAAGAAAATAGAATTTCTGCATGCTTCTGCGATATAACAAGCTGGTTCAACAGACCGACCTACTCGTCGCGTACCGCGACGAGTGGCCCACATGTCGTCGCGTACCGCGAGGGATTCCGGATAAAATTTGATATCTTGACTTGTCGCGTACCGCGACAAGACTCCAAGGAGTCGTCGCGTACCGCGAGGGATCCAATTTCAAGATTTTTCTTCGTTTCGCGATTCCGGACAATCCGTAACTCGGTTTCACGCACGGTTTTCTCCCATGTTCCCAATTTCTCGCACACTTTAAACCTGTAATGATTAAAATCATCAATTTAACACAGATTCCTAGAACGACCAAACGTGCTCGTGTTATTGATGACGTAATGTTTACCTGCAATTGTCACAGTCTCCTCCTGTTACAGAAATTTCGTCCCGAAATTTGCTTTAACTCCTACAGTTAGATCGCCTATGTAAACAAATGAGGATACTTCTGTTTCATGCGGTCTTCACGTTCCCAAGTGTACTCTGGCCCTCGTTTAGAATTCCATTTGACTTTTACAATTGGTATTCGACTTCGTTTGAGGGTCTTTTCATCTCGATCCATTACTTCGACTGGTTCTTCCGTGAACTGTAGGTTTTCGGCAATGTGTATCTCATCAAGAGGTATGACTAGTGACTCGTCCAATAGGCACTTTTTCAGATTCGAGACATGAAACACATCATGTATGTTACTAAGTTCTGAGGGTAACTCTAATCTGTATGCTACCATTCCAATCCTTTCAAGAATTGTAAATGGTCCTACAAATCTTGGTGAGAGTTTTCCTCGTTTTCCGAATCTGAAAATACCTTTCCAGGGAGAGACTTTTAGCATCACTTTATCACCAATCTGGAATTCGAGTGGTCTACGTCGATTATCAGCATAACTCTTCTGTCGATCGCATGCTGCTTTAATTCGTTCCTGAATGAGCGCGATCTTATCAGTCGTTTCCTGGATCAGTTCCGGGCCAATAATCTGACTTTCGCCTACTTCTGACCAACACACAGGAGATCGGCATTTGCGCCCGTACAAAGCTTCAAATGGAGCACATTGGATACTAGTATGATAGCTGTTATTATAAGAAAATTCAACCAATGGCAGATGAGTATCCCAGCTACCTCCAAAATCAATTACACAGCTTCGAAGCATGTCTTCTAATGTTTGATTTGTACGTTCAGTCTGCCCATCCGTTTGTGGATGATAAGCTGTGCTCATGTTGATCTGTGTACCCAAGGCATGTTGAAGAGTTTGCCAAAAACGTGACATAAATCGACTATCTCTATCAGAAATAATAGAGATTGGCACTCCATGTCGCATTACGATTTCGTTGATGTAGAGTTTAGCTAAACGGTCCATGGAATAGTCTTCCCGAATTGGTAAGAAATGTGCTGATTTGGTAAGGCGATCTACGATGACCCAAATAGCATCATGGTTATGCGCCGTTCTGGGTAATTTAGTGATGAAATCCATGGAAATTTGTTCCCATTTCCACATAGGGATTTCTGGTTGTTGCAATAGCCCAGATGGTCTTTGATGTTCTGCCTTAACCTTAAGGCACGTTAAGCATTTATTCACATATTCTGCTATTTGTTTCTTCATACCAGGCCACCAGTAGAAGTCTTTGAGATCTTTATACATCTTGTCAGTACCTGGATGAATAGAATATTTGGATTTGTGAGCTTCGTCCAAGATAATTGGTCTGATATTACCAAGTACTGGGATCCATGCTCGGTTTTTGAAATATAATATTCCATCCGTTTTGGTTTCAAGTTGTTTATCTAACCCTCGTAATTTCTCAACGGTGTATTTGTAATTTGTTGTTTGCAAGGCCTGCCGTTGAGTTTCACGTATTTGAGGGTTTAGACTAGTTTGAATCGTCATTTCCAGCGCTTTCACACGTATGGGTTTGACTCTCTCTTTGCGACTTAAAGCATCGGCTACAACATTTGCTTTACCTGGGTGGTAACGGATTTCGCAGTCATAGTCGTTCAGAAGTTCCACCCATCGCCTTTGTCGCATATTTAGCATTTTCTGATCTAGAATGTGTTGAAGACTTTTGTGATCTGTATAGACCGTACACTTCGTCCCGTACAAGTAATGTCTCCATATCTTGAGTGCAAACACTACTGCACCAAGTTCTAGATCATGAGTGGTGTAATTCTTCTCGTGCACTTTTAGCTGCCGAGAAGCATAGGCAATCACCTTGTTGTTCTGCATCAGCACACACCCGAGTCCTTGACGTGAGGCATCACAGAAGACTATGAAATTCTCTGTGCCTTCTGGTAGTGCCAGAATAGGTGCATTGCAGAGTTTATGCTTCAACAGTTGAAATGCCTCCTCCTGTTGAGAGTCCCATATGAACTTTTGATCTTTCTGGGTTAGAGTAGTTAAAGGCAAGGCTATCTTTGAAAAGTTCTTGATGAATCTTCTGTAATAGCCCGCTAACCCTAAGAATTGACGAATCTCTGTTGGTGGTTTTCGGTGTCTCCCATTGCTTTACCGCTTCAATCTTGCTGGGATCCACTTGTATACCATTTTCATTTACTACATGCCCAAGAAACTGGACTTCCCGTAACCAGAACTCACATTTGGAAAATTTGGCATAAAGTTTCTCATGTGCTAAAAGTTCCAAGATCAGTTTTAAGTGTTGCACATGTTCTTGTTGACTGCGGGAGTAAATGAGAATGTCATCAATAAAAACAATCACGAATTTATCCAAGTAAGGTCTACACACACGATTCATCAGATCCATAAACACTGCAGGCGCATTAGTCAGCCCGAAGGGCATTACTAAAAACTCATAATGCCCGTATCGAGTTCGAAAAGCTGTTTTAGAAACATCATCATCATGGATTCGTAGTTGATGATATCCAGATCTGAGATCGATTTTTGAAAAATAGATAGCACCTTGCAATTGATCGAATAGATCATCTATACGGGGTAGTGGATAACGATTTTTGATTGTCAATTTATTGAGTTCCCGATAGTCGATACACATCCTGAGAGTACCGTCCTTCTTTTTCACAAAAAGGATAGGTGCGCCCCAAGGTGAGTAACTCGGTCTAATGAAACCTTTGTCTAAAAGTTCCTGTAATTGACTCGATAGTTCTTGCATTTCCGATGGAGCCAATCGGTAAGGAGCTTTAGCTATAGGTGCTGCTCTCTGGTACTAAGTCAATACGAAACTCAACTTGTCTCACTGGGGGTAATCCTGATATATCGTCAGGAAAAACTTCAGGATATTCTCGAACTACAGGAATGTCTTCAATACGTTTTTGATGTGGTTTGTTTTCAGTCACGTAAGCTAAAAAGGCTTGACAGCCCTTTCTTAAGCACTTTCGAGCTTGCATACATGATATGATACTCAGTTTCCTGCCAGCCCTTTCACCTTGTATCATAAGTGTATCACCATTTGGTAATGAAATACGAATCATCTTATTTTGACATATGACTTCCACTCGATTTTCTGAAAGCCAGTCCATACCAATAACAACATCAAAGCTTCCCAATTCAATAGGAAGAAGATCAATATTAAAAAGATGATCGTTTAGATTCAATAAACACCCTTGAATCACATTGTTAGTCATAATTGACTTGCCATTAGCAAGTTCAATGATGTAAGGGTTTGTTAGGTTATCAACGGCCAATCCGAGTAGTGAAGCAAAATCAGAGGAAACAAAACTTTTGTCCGCTCCGGTGTCAAAAAGAACAGATACATAGTGATTGTTAAGAAGAAACGTACCGGTAACGGTGTTGTTATCACGTCGAGCCTCTTCCGCCCCTATCTGGAAGGCTCTTCCTCTTGCTTCATTGCCCTGGTTGGTGTTGTTGGTAGGGCAGTTTTTCATGAAGTGATCCGGGCTTCCACATCTGAGCACGACCGGTTGATTTGTTGTGGTTGTTGTTGTTGAGTTCCTTGGTTTGATCGGCGAACAGGGAGATTGCAATATTTGGAGAAATGCCCGACCTTGTTACAATTGTTACAAACAGGGCAGGGTCCCACATGATGAAATGGGCACTTAGGACATTTAGGTGCTTGCCCTACATAGGCTTTTCTCTCCAAAGTTGTGGCAATGTATCCCTTTGCCATTTGCACATTCCGGCTGGGTTCCACCGGAGCCCCTGGTTTGCCTTTCCCAACCCATTTTCGTTTCACCCCTTTAACAGTGCTGGGGGTAGTGGTTGCCAGACTGCTGCTTGACTCACCTTTCACTGTCAATGTACCACTTCTTACTGCAACATCGGTAAGCCTGGTGGTTAAGGTGATAGCATGTTTCAAAGTACGTGGTTCAGCTGCCGTGACCATTCCCTTGATTTGAGGTACCAGACCTTTGATATATTTTTCTATCAAAGCCTGCTCAGTTGGAAACATGTTTGGCAGCAGACATGTTAATTCGTGAAATCGATCGGTATATTTCAAACAATCAGCACCGATCATAGAATGGTTCCAAAATTCCTCTTGGAGCTTTTGGATTTCAGTGATGGGACAATATTCTGACAGAATCAAAGTTTTAAACTCGTCCCAAGTCATAGCATCCACAACAGCCGTGGTCAAGGTTTTTGCCTGGGTATTCCACCAGGTCAATGCTGAGTCTGTCAGTGAACAAGCTGCATAAGACACTTTGTGTTCAGCCAAACACTGGCTGATCTTGAGCTTAGTCTCCATGCTCTCAATCCATTTCAAAAGTCCTGACGCTCCTTCCTTCCCCGTAAAAGTAGGGGGATTGCAAGAAGCGAAGTACTTATAAGTGCATCCTCGTTGTGGAGGATCCGGATTGATTGTGTTGGTACTAGTCGTATGGCGGGTTTCAACATGTCCGCCTGTAGCATTATGCTCCGTATGGACTCTACCCGAGCCAGAAGCACGATTTGTTTGATATTGGGCCAACATGCCCGTAAGAACAGCGGATAATTGGTCACCTGCTATACGAGCAACGTCCGCTTCATTTAGACTGGGTCCATTCACAGGTGGATCCTGAATGGATTCTTGAGTTTGAGGATTTTTAGCAGAACGACCTCTTCTAGGGGCCATAGTCTGATCACACACAGATAAAGTAAAGTCAGAACAAGAATCCATAGTCGTAATAAAGACAAATGTTGTATAACTACTTCGAGTTTTTCACAGTTATATTGTACACCACTAAGTCATGTTCATAGTTGCAGTTATACTAGTACGTCTGTTGTCTTGCCAAGCGTATACTAGTATCATTTTATAGTCTACCAAAATGACACCGATTTAGACATGTTACTACACTGATATGTACTAGTATTACATTATTTCACTATAATGTAGTACCGATATTAATATGTTTCTACACGTGTTTGTTATGTACTAGTATTACATTATTTCACTATAATGTAACACCGATATTGATATGACCCTATCACAAATTTTGTTACGTACTAGTATTACATTACTTCACCGCAATGTAACACCGATATTGTTATGACTCCACATGAGTCTTGTTATGTACTAGTATTACATTACTTCACCGCAATGTAACACCGATATTGTTATGTTTTCGCACAAGTTTTCTTTTTATATGACTTGAAAAGTTAGCACCGGCTATAATGTAAAGACACAATGTTGCACATACAATGTTAAAAGAAAACTTTTATTATAACTGTCACAGTTGTACATTAGGATTAGTACATATGCAAGAAAATATCCTAATGCAGTTGTACCCACTATTACAACCTAACCGTCCGAGGCCTATTTTACAAGTCAAAACTTCCTCGGAGTAGTACAGTCCAGCCTATTCGATTCCTTTACCGTAGTAAATACAGTAAACATGTGATAATGATGGCCACCGCTGCCATCACTATTGCTGCGTCCAACAGTCGTAGCTCCATCCTCATATTGCCTAACCCTACCATCCATCCCCTAACTCTCTCTACCCCACTCCTACACATACCACCTAAAGTCCACTGGAGTCTACCCTCAATCACCTCCCTCCATGCCCTGGCACCTGCCTCCAGGACAGCAACATGTTCAGCTAAACTCTCATAGGCCGTGCGAGTTTCCCACAGAGTGTCACGTGTTTCCTGCAATGAAACACGCGATAACTGAAGATCCAATGTAACCCGTTGCAGCTGAACTCTCATCTCAGCCTGCTGAGATGACTCGCCTTCCTCATGTATGGAATGAGGTACATCCGGGGTGCTAGTGGTCCTCTCGGAATAGGACCTGTCGAGATGCGGGCTCGTCCCCGCCTTCCTCCAAACCCTGTAAATACTGGTACTTGCTGTGGTGGTGTAGGGCTTTGTGCCCTCCGATAGCTGGTGAGTCAGCATCTAACAGATGCTGAGGTATAGGTGGTGTAGGTGGTATTGATGGTAAAGTCTGGTGGGACATTTGAGATGACGGCACTGTCTGTGTTGATCCTGAACTTGTTTCCGTGCCAAATGAATCACTTTCTGAGTCTGACATTGCTGTATCGACACACAAGTTCGTATTAGTAACATAAAATAAATAAATAACAACAACATTTATTTGAGTGTTTATATTTGTTAACTATGTTCGGTGCTCTCAGTGTAACTATTCGAGCCTATGGTTATAATCTAGGTTTCTAAGTCCGCCTAAATTCTATAACCTGTGGCTCTGATACCACCCTGTCACACCCCCACCTCCGCGTCACCAGACGACGTCATTTTTAAAGGTAGCGGAAGCATAGCGGCGAAGTCTCGAAGGTGAGGGGTGACTTACTTGATCCGGTATCATAACACACATAGTTAAGAAAAGCACTAATTACAAATCACGACAAATATTTATTACATGTCCTGAATATCCGTTTACAACTTAAGTTCCTTCTATTACATCCCAAGTCCTAACTACATGGTGCGTGCACAGTGTGTTTCCTCACCGTTGGTACTGATTACCTGTAAAAGATTTAAAGTTTAAAAATATCAGTATAAAACTGGTGAGTTCATAAATAAGACTCGATACAATATGATATGATAGTAAAGTCAATGGTACACATTAACATAAGTGAATAATCATGTGACCCGTATCCAGATCCTTTCTGACAGTCCAGTCTAGAAAATAACCGAAGTAAAAATCCGTGCCTCTAACTCAATGTCTCACTACATCAAGTCGATACCAGGAATGGTGACAAGCATTCACACAAGGGTAGACGCTATCTATCCATGAATGGGGTTGTCAGCCCGATAGTACTATCTTTGTCCACACATTCGGCCCCACATGGGTTAACCAGATACAGTTGGTTTTGAGGACTTTTGTTGTACACAGAAAATAGTCATAATCCCATGACACCCACATGCAAGCCGGTATTGCAATTGTTACTAAACATATCACACGTTTAAAGATTTCATAATAGTCACCCCGATGTTAAGAAAACAGTAAAAGAAAAGGGGTTGTATGAAACTCACCTGAAGTTTATGAAAAGATAAAATCACACGAACGGTGGCTAAAAATGCTAATCTGCATTAGTTTATTTATAATTAATTATTTGTGTTTTAACTTGCTGATTAGATCTGTTTGAACGTTCAATGTCACCGACATTGTAATGAAAAGTCATCGAACTAACATTAGATGTTTAATTAATTATTTAGTCTAATATCATACAATGTACTATAATGTAGGTACCTATACTCGTTTAGGTACCTTGTGTTAAGTTGATGACTCATTGGATTAGCCGGAATAATCTCCGACTAATTAGTTAGGTAATGCTGTTGATTATATTACTTAAACAGTCCCTAGATGAAATCTCGGCTTAGGAATGATTAATTCTTGTCACTAATTATCCATGTATCACAAAACATAACAATATGACATGAGATAATTAATCAACATATTAATCTCGACTGTATCATAAAACCAGACAGTTATTCCAATTGGTAGGGTAATAACTGTGATTAGTTTGAAACACTTGGATTAACCTTGCATTTCAAAGATTAACCAAAATAATCACTTACATTGTCATAATCCAATGGTTTAAACCATTAGAAGTATTGTTATGGTTTGGTGAAAACCGGGCATTATAACGGATCAAAACAGGCATTTACCCGTTAACAAGACAAGTTATCCGTCAAAAATCATTCCTAGCTATCATCTAAGCAATAATCAACAACCCTAACTATATCATTACGTTCAAAAACACGATCTAATCAATGAAGATCAAGTCAGAAGATTAAAAAGGATAGTTACCCAATCAGACGATTCTACGGACAAAATCACGATCAGGACGTGTATACACGTTCACCGGTTCGAGCTGGACGTTCTGGTGGTGTCAAATATGAGTTTTGGTGGGAGATTGGTCAAGATCTTGAGTTACAGAGGGTTTAAAGTCGAGAGGAAAGAAAATAGAATTTCTGCATGCTTCTGCGATATAACAAGCTGGTTCAAAGACCGACCTACTCGTCGCGTACGCGACGAGTGGCCACATGTCGTCGCGTACCGCGAGGGATTCCGGATAAAATTTGATATCGTGACTTGTCGCGTACCGCGACAAGACTCCAAGGAGTCGTCGCGTACCGCGAGGGATCCAATTTCAAGATTTTTCTTCGTTTCGCGATTCCGGACAATCCGTAACTCGGTTTCACGCACGGTTTTCTCCCATGTTCCCAATTTCTCGCACACTTTAAACCTGTAATGATTAAAATCATCAATTTAACACAGATTCCTAGAACGACCAAACGTGCTCGTGTTATTGATGACGTAATGTTTACCTGCAATTGTCAC